>VDFB02036851.1:0-46037 GCA_007258455.2 Sequoia sempervirens | reverse complement strand
AGTTGAAATCAGATTTTTTAAATTAGGGTTGAGAAAATAAATGATGGATTCTAGACTAAAAGGGGTGGACAATTTAGTAAACAATTATAGTCTACAATCTATTAAAAAAAAAAAATTATAATGAACTATAGAATAATGATTTATTGATAAAAATAATATCTTGCATGGTCATATCTTAAAATATTTCTAATTTATTTCTTACCATTTAAGCTTATTTCATTGGACACGTTAACATGTATCATAATAAATCAAGTTTGTATTCAATGTAATTACGTTAATGTTAAATATTGTTTAATTCAATAATCAAAGATAAATTTTGGGTAATAAAATATAACATAATTATTTATTACTTTTTGACATAGACAAGTTTTAAAATTATTATAGACTATTTGGCCATTGAAATATAATATTATTATGATGAAGAGTGGTAAACATTAAAATAAAAATATAATATGTGTGTTCACATAAAAAGTGAGTGGAAAGGCATCACACCTAGAAGTCTAAGCTAGAACCAAAAAACAATATCAACAATGAATCATCATACTACTAAGTTCATAGAACTATATGAGTAGTAGGAGGAGGGGTATCCTTATCAAGTAGTGGGACCTAACCATCCAAGAGATCCTAGCCATCAAGAATGGAATTCTAACCGGTGATGGCATCATCATTTTCTTTTTTTTCTTCTTAATCAAGATCTACATGAATAGAAGACATAAAAAAGTATAGGCAAGATAACTTCCTACTTTTAGGCCAACCAAATTCCCAAAATGACACTAGGAGGTAGAAGATTGGCCACATAGAGAGAATACTATCCACATGGAAAGGACAATATCCATAGTGTTGGTGATGGAAAGAACACTATGAACCTCGAGGGCCACATCTAGAATTATAGTTATGGCTATGATAATGCCCACTATGAGGAGTAGACACCACATGAGCAATAGTACAAGGGGCATTTTCCTAGTGCTCTTTGAGTGTTTGCAAGTGGAAATTTTCCAAAGAAGCTTTATTAGCTTGAACTTGTATTTGTAACATGACATTAGAGCATATAATTACTTTAGTGTAAATTTTAAAAAAAACATAAAATATCATAAAAGTAAAGAAAATTGTATATCTTTCTATATTGTAAAGAGAAAGAATCTCTAATTTAAAAGCATGCCAAATCTAGGTATATCTCATAGCAATTTTGGGCCAATCACCTAAGGAGTTATATTCCAAGAGAAATGTATGACCAAAAATGGTTAAAAATTATGAATTTAACTCGAAGTAACTTGGGCTCATGGTAAAAACTACAAAAAGATTCTTAAGAGTTTCTAAATTTCCATAAAAGGGGTGGAGAGGATTAGAAACACCCAAATGGATAAGATGAGGTCCAATGGGGAGACCCTAATAAAAGAGACACCAAAAAAAGTGAGATAGTTTGGGCTTCATAAGTGTGGACCAAACTATTTGAAACATACGATATCATTGCATAATAGTGGATTAGATGTTCCAACTAGCATTGAATTTTGAAAATATGAGAAATTGAGGAGAGATCAAATAATTTCTCTTAAAGGTCTTGTAATTCATTAAAGGAGTTTTATTATACTATTTCAAATCCTTCTACCAAGACTTGATGCAACTTTTTACAACCTTGTGAACCATATTAGGAGACAGTAATTATAGAGTTATGAGAAATGATTCAAAGTCCTAGAACTTCCAAGTCTGTATTTGGATTTTAGTTATAATATCCAAGAAAGTTAGATATTAAAGTCTCCAGAGAAGATGTATAATATAGTGCAAATCTCACACTTATGAAAAATTAAAGCATAAACCTAAGGAATTTTGGCAAGGGGTTGATCCTAGTAAGTGATCACAAGAGGCTACCAAAGAGATTGTTGTTAGATAGATATTCCATCACTGCAATCATTATTGTTCTAAACAAGCTATAACTTGATGGCTTCCTAATCCATCCATATAATTTTAGCAAAAAAGTACATCAAATTACATAGGTTCATGATGATGATAGAATAAAAGCTTAATCCTTATAAGGATTTTCATCCATAATGGATGCTAAAATAAATACAATGCCTAAGGAGAATTCTCCAAGTCTCACTACCATTCAAGGCCCTTATTATCTAGCTATTACGTAATTTTAATCCTCGTATTTATGTTTCAACTAAACCAAGATGACTAGAGCCATGGGGAAGGAAACATAATTCTCACATGACTTGATGAAAACTATTTCCTTACTTTGAGAAGGCCTAAAAATATACTTTGAGTAGTCTTTCATACTTCTAGTAAGATTATTTGGAAGGGGTCTAGCATAATTTGAGTATCTACAAGAATTTTAGAGCATATCTAAAATTTCCTAGCAAGAGAAAGTAGTTTGACAATCCAAAAGTGCATTTTTTTTTCTGATTATGACTGAGAACAACCAATCAAAGAGTAAAAGAGGACAAAAAATAAAAGGGAACACCAACAAACTCAAACACTTCCTTATTTTCAATCCATTTCCAATGATATAAATCAAGCCAAGAGGGTCTCAATAAGAAGGATTAGTGATAGCATATTGTATTTATTTTATTGAATAAAAGAGCCAAAATCAAGGTAAACTTGGTGTTTGACCACTACAAGGCATGGCTTACATTATCTAGAACTTTCAAGAAAGTGATAAAGGATTCATCAATAAAATGGCCATTAAGAAGTTACAAAGGGTAATTGGGAAGATAGATACCTTTAAACCTCTACTACAAGACTACAATGACAAGCAATAACATATATATCTAAAGCAAGAGGACATGCTTGGTGAATGACATGAAAGAGCCCAAGGGAAGATGACTATCATCCATTATTAGTGGGATAGGTTAAGACATCCATGAAGCATGGCTAAAATATAAATCCTAAAGCATGGCTAAAATAAATCCTAAAGCATGGATAAAATATAAATCCTAAAGCATGGTTAAGACACGTTTGGATAGACAAGAAGAAATTTGGACCAAATATAAATCCTAAAGCATGGCTAAAATAAATGGCCATTCAAATCACTCATAAGATTTGGTGAATTTGTGTTTATGATAATTACATAGTGTCAAGAGCATCTAGATCATTCCATGAATACCCAAATCAAAATGATATTTTCTAGGATGTATATTATCTAGCAAGATAATAAAAGAAATAAAATGATATATGTGAAATTTAATGGTCATGGGTATGATTTTGTCATAAGTGTTCAACAATGTGTCACCAATTATATACTTCTTGAAGATAACAAAAATTATATATAGATTTAATATTTCTTTTATTGATGATAGTTCCTAGTAAACATGTTGAAAATAATTCTAATTAAACCTAGAAGATGTCAATTCTAATCGTATCACAAGGGGCTTTATAGAATTCACATGGAAAACCATCACAACTAAGGGTTTTGTCATTATCTATAGAAAAAATTCCTTCATGAATATCTACCAAAGTGAGAAGTTGGTCATACTAGGCCTATTACAAATTGAATATCCTATAATAAACACACCCATACACTATTTAACTATTTTTTAGCTTCAAATGTTTTAACTATGGAAATATTGGTCATTATGCTTCAAGATGTCCTTTCAAAGCTTCAAATGATAGAAATAACAAGAATAAAGGTGAATCAATTAAGAGAAGTTATTATGTTAAAGAAGATTCTGGTATATCCGATTACCTAAATGATGAAGATGATGAATGCTTGTTCATGGCTCTAAATATTGGAACTAATTCTACTAACTCTGAGAGATGTATGAAGGAATTTTCTTCGAAAACATGTCACAATATTGAAGGAGCAATGTTGACTACTTTTCATGCTAGAGAGGAGAAGAACTGTTGGATCATTGACAATGGATTCTCGAATCATATGATAGGTGATAAGAGTAAGTTTGTTAAACATGATAATTTTGAAGGTGGTTTAGTTAAGTTTGGTAATGATACATCTGCTAAGATATGTGGAAAAAGTTCAATCAATTTTGATGGCAAGCATAATACAGATGATGCTCTTTATGTTAAGGGTCCCTGGCATAACCTTTTGAGTGTAGGAAAAATGTGTAGCAAATGATATAATATTTTGTTTCAGGATGATGGTTGTGAGATCAAAAAAGGCTCTGAAACTCTTTTTTTTATAGGAAGGATAGATGGAAATGATTATTAGATCAAAGTTTCTAATGGTTAATGCTTTATAACTCAAATTTATGAAATTTGGCTATGGCATAGAAGAAAGCATCACATCAATTTTGATAGCCTAGTAAGCATCAGTTCAATTCAAGTTGTGAAAGATCTACCAAATATTTTAAAGCCTATGAACGTTGTGAAGTGGTGGACGAGCAATGAGTGGGTGGTGCAAGGGCAATGAGTGGAAGTCACACTACCCGGGGGATGGCCCCCTCGCAGGGCATAAGACCATGGGCCAACACCCCCAGAAAACCTTGGGTTGTGATAAATACACATTGTCAGTGGTCAATGAAATAAGGTTGATGCCAAACAAAATATTTTATAATAAACTTCTAATTAATAAATTTTGTACCATGCACCAACAAAGCCCAGATGAAATGACTAATTTGACAACAAATAATCAACTGACAAAGATTGTAAAGTATAGGATGGCACAAGGATGATAGCAACTTACATAGTATGTAGAATATTCTACCCAATGACTATGCAAATAGAAAGTGATTGATTTGTACTGTATGGCCACATACGGATCTATACAGCCAACTAATTTTTTTTACCTGAGGCCTCAATGAAAAGTCTAAAATTTTGATGATTTGGTAGTCAATCCTTAGGTTCTCAAGCCTTTTGCACACAATGGTGAGGTCATTTTTAGCCCAAACTACTCCAAAAATTAGCTACCCTCTAGATCTCACAACTAAAACCCTCGTTTCAAATCCTTGTAGATCGAACAATATATGTCAGACTTGGATGAAACGAAAGACAAATCTAACTTTCTTTGGTGTCATGGATTCAATGGTGAGGTTCTCAAGATCCAAACTCACACCCAACAAAAAATTTCACACCAAGGTGGTCCCTCAAATTTGGGAAGAAGTCTATAGCACTAAAGCTCTGATACCATGTAGGAGTTTATGGTGAACTCCTCAACACCCCAAGATCACCTGCAAGACAAAATAGCTTCCACAAGATAGATGGAAAAAATATGATGCTATGATTAAAGATACAAGAATTCCAAAATAGCAACCACATTGAATATAACAATGTACATATGAAGCCTTGCTTAAATAGGAATGGTGAAGAATATGATTAGAAAAGATCATAACAAGTGTCTTAACCCTATCACATGAGACAACTAAGTCATAACAACCTAGGATACAAGCATTAAATAAATGCCAACTAATGCTTAACTAGAAAGATTCCTTCCTAGGACCAAAGTGGAATTAACAATGTAAATAAGACCTAGATAGATAAAACACGTATTTACACCAACAATATATTTAGATGGTTTTATATGTCTACACTAATAATCATAAGACTTCAAATCAAGCATCAATCTAACCTTGAAGGTGATGAATATAATGACTTCAGTCCATCGTGAAATGCAGATCCAAGTGATGAGTTGCAATAATTGTCAATTTATCACTTGTTTATCATTTAGCCTCTACTTGATCGAGGGTAAGCTCTTTTTTTACGTCATCAAGGCCATTGAGGAGGTAGATATACCAAAACGGGGTTTGACTTAGACAAGCCTCTATATGGAACAATCCCCCCCTCCTTCATGTGTGTAGATTATAGATCTGAAGTGAATTGGAGGAGGATTAAAGAACTAATTTCTCATTCAAGCATTCAAGTCCTACAAGTCATCAAATCAAGTTAAGTGGATTTTATTAGCAATACATGAAGTTCCAACATTGAGCCCTAAAGAGAACATACAAACCAAAAGCAATAGGAGAGTGAAGTTAGATTGTGAGTAGTTGTCACCTAGTCTAGGATGCTTAGTTCCCCTTTCTAACCGTTTCACGCCCAAATTTATATGCCAAGTTCTTTTTTTTCTTCCCTCTGTTGTTATGAACTCTATTTATGTTTATCAATTGTATTAAATTTCAAAAAATCTCATCAATCTATTGCATTTTTATAATTAATCTAGAAACATAATTGTATTATCAAATTAGATCAATTAATCATCATCACACACAAAAAAATAAAGGATTAAAACTCTGATCCACCATTCTAGCTCTTCCATTGAGGTTAGTAGCCAAGTGAGTGCTTGAGATCACTTTTAATCCTTTTCCCTTGTCATGTTGGAAAGAGTGTGGTTTAGGTTCTATATCTCTTTTTCCAACATCACAATATGAACACAAGCAATTAAGTTGTGTTGCAATGATTATGTTGTACTTTGCATGTTGATCATCTAATTATGATGGTTAGTCATGTGTATTATCCCTAATTTGACAAATCTAAAAGAAAATAAATAATGGGATTATGATATATTGTGAAAAGTTTGTTTAACTATGCATTTGAAGTTCTAAAACTAAAAACATTTGATTTGATTATAAATAATAATAGATTTATTTACTTGTCTCATATGATTCATATGCAAATCTTATGCTTCTAATGGCATTTAAAAACTCAATAGCAAATGAATCCATAACCTAGGAAGTGGGTTAATAATGATAAGTCATGACAAACATAATACTTTGATAATTGAGAACTTAGACAAATTGGATGCCTGCATAATTATGTATCGCACAAATAAAAAAGTCTTTATCTACCCCAAGACTTGGTTGGGGTGTGACAATATTGTAGATTCTTTGTTTTATTTCTACAATATTTGTACTTGTTGGTGAAATAAATTGATCACAATCATTTGACTTTCAATACTATTCCAAGTGTATTCTTGTTTTCTCACAATTTCACACTATAAGAAGAAACTTTATTATCTGCATCTCTAAATAGTGAAGATTTATTGTATATGCACTTAAATGATGCATCTTTTTACAAGAAAATCATATATGAATATATATAAATATGTTTCCGCATGACATCATCTATACAATTTTTATAGACATTCAATAAAGAAAAACTATCCCTAACAATAGAAAATGGACTTAATCCCATTAATTGTCACAAATTTTAAGAATACCAAATAGATAAAGAATGATCAAATAAATACATAATTTTAAAGCTTTTATCAACTTTTTTACTATATCTATTAACTTTGGCACTAAGTCAGCAGTATAAAGGATGAGGAGATATTTTTGCCAGGGTAGCTGAAGAGATGAGAAGTAGTTGATGAGAAAGAGATGTGGGCATGGGGAACCCCATGAGATTCAATAGAGGAAATCATTACAGAAGACACGTCGAAGATGTAAAGATTTGTTTTCTCACGTCACATCAAAACACGATATCATATTTACTTGGGACATGGCTGGCCGGTGGAGTGGGACTGGGTAGAATAATAATTAGCGTTGAAACTGAAACGGATGTGCAACTGTCTCGCTAGCACCGACATTTATTACCGTTGACAAATGACAAGTTATTTGAAATCTGAAGAAAACGATCGCTGGCACCGACATTTATTACCGTTGACAAATGACAGGTTATTTGAAATCTGAAGGAAACGATCGCTGGCACCGACATTTATTACCGTTGACAAATGACAAGTTATTTGAAATCTGAAGATCACGATTGAGAGCACGCCAACGACGTTTCACAGACAAAGCGAGTTTCCATTCAAATCAAGGAGATATATTATGACAGGTGTCATTGTTATCGTCCAAGTTTGTCCTTTGGAATTTATTAGATACTCTATTTGGCTTAATGTATTAATTGATTTTGAAAATAATTGGTGTATAAAATTTTAAGATCTAGAATGACAATGATATCATACTATTATGAGGTGGCAAAATAAATTAATTTGACAGTTATTTCTATCTAGAATGGAACACTTTTCAATTATTTTGTCTATTATAATGTATTGAATTTTTCCTTAGGAAAAAATTTAGAGAACTTTTTGCTGTCCCAAAAAACACTTTACATGTCTATCCATTGCAGAAATTTAAGAAAAATTGGATTATATATTGTCTAGACTTTATAATGCAAGATTTTCCATGCATCTCAATTTTTTATATAATATAACTTTCTTGTTTGTAATGTAATATATGATGCCTTTCTTCCCCAAAAACAAATATATAAGATGCTAGTTGATTAGATACTTATAATAATTATAATTTACAAGTAAACAAAAGATTGTACGCGTGCTAATTCCTACACATCTACAACACACTCAAACTTTGCAACTAGGGTATTAGGGAAATTGTTATAATATACTTGATTTGACCAATAAATGAGAACATTTTAAGTTATTATCACATCAAAAATGAAATTTAGACACATTGATCATGAAAGTCATTTGATCTACCTTCCTAGAACATGCAAAATATTGTTCCTTAGCCATGTTTATGAATAAACATGTTTTTATGTCTTTTGATATGTGATTTAATTTGTTAAAGAAAAAGTTAAATAAAACTATATTTCATGCTCCAAAAGTAAATGAAATTAGTCTTGAAATATACGTTGATACTAAATCTAGATAAACTAGTGGTTAAATAAGTTAGTAAATATCTTTCATTTCTTTCTTCTTTTTTGCTAGGATTTACTAATGGATTTGCAAGCATTTAGCAAATTTAAGATATCGGTAACAATTTATCTTAGCAATTTTAAATAATTTACACAATTTTTTTTCCATGAAATTGATTTATATCTAGTATTTCTATACATTCATATACTCATACTACATGTTTATGACTAGCGAAAGATTTCAAGTAGTGTTTCAAAGTATGCTTTTAGTGATTATTATCAAAATAAGTTGTGGACATAGTACTAGAATTTGACACAAATAAGTATAGTTTTGGCATAGGCATGTAGTTTCAATTTACATAACCTTAGTAGCCAACCTCAAAATTGGGGAAATTTTTGTTGTCCTGAAAAACACATTACATGTCCCTCCATTGTAAAAATTTTAAGAAAAATTGGATATATCTTTTCTATACTTTAGAGAGAAAGATTTGTCATGTAATGCAATTGTTCAATTGATGTAATTTTCTTGTTATTAATGTAATATACAATATTTTTTTCCCCCAAAAAAAATGATATAAGATGTTAGTTGATCAATTGTCTATTGATATGGACAATATTAGGGGGTCTTATCAAACTACCCAACCTTGCAACCTTAACATCTCATCCAACCCACATTCTTGCACACATATCAAAGACAAGATATATTTTGCAACAAAATCTGAAACATATCTATTATTAATTTCATATGTACATTCATACAACCAAATTCCTCAAAAACAATTACATATAGTGAGGATTTCAACAAGAAATAAAATTCAGAAAATTCAGAAAATTTTCAATGGTTTCTAGGTACTTAATACCTTCAAATCTTCAAAGTCTCTTTCCTTCAAATTTCTTGGCTTCACTCCTCTTTGTAAATCTGGTTTTTCCCTTCATCCTATAGCTCTCATGTCTGCCTTGAACACATAAAACATACCTACAACTTTCTTCTTTTATTCCTCTCCTCTTGGAAAGCTAATTTTCTACACTTACCTTCATGCAATCCTCTAGAGAAACCTACAAATTATTTCCTCAAAAATTTTGTTGTTGATTGCTTCTTCTTGACACATTAAAGGTTGTATTTATAGAGGGTTTCAACTATGTGAAGCACCAAAAAGTGGTTTCCAAGTCTACTCTTTTTTGACCCTTAAAATTCCTACAAAAAATGAAATAAACCATAGTTTGTTGCTTCCAAAACTGCCAATAAAAGTTGTTGTAACATATCCAACATCTTTATATTGTATATTCCTTTGAAAATGAATAAAATCAATAATCAAATCATGCTCATCACCCCAAATTAGAAATTCAAGATTCATTAATTTGTTTTCCAAAAATCACTATTTTTTTCTCCATTCTAGGAACCAAAATTGAAAGAATAAGACAAGAATGGAATTCCAAGAGTCACTTGTCTTATGCACACTTCCTAGGCATCCAAACTGAGAAAATTGATTATTTTTAATTATTTTTCCTTCAAAATCCCCTTCACCATGGTAAATGTACCATTTCAACCCCTAGAACCTTGAAATTGTGCAATATAATAATTTTACAAATCACATCAAACACCCTGCTTGCCCTCGATGTATGAAACGGAAATAAAGTCCTCGAAAATAAATATAATTTATATCCAAGTTACAACACTTCACAATATTCTCTTGAAGCTCAAACCTAGACCAAAAATGCAAGAAACTGAACATGAAAAGAATTATTTTAATGCAATATTACTTGTGAGCCCAGATGCGCCTGCATCATCTATAATAATTGCAATCTACAAGTAAACAAAAGATTGTGAATATTCTAATTGATTTACACCTACAACACAATCAGGGTTTGTAACTAGGGTCCCAAGGAAATTTCTATGATATACTTGATTTTTGCAATAAATTGGAGCATTTTGAGTTATTATCACATCAAAATATGAAATTTAGATAATTGCTCATGAATACCATTTGAATTTCTTCCCAAGAACATGCAAATAATTGTTCCCTAACCATGTTAATGAATAGACATATTTTATGGCTTTTGGTTTATGATTTAATAAATGTGAAAGAAAAAATTAAATAAACTTATATTTCAAGCTCCAAAGTGAATGAAGTAACAATCTTGTATTATATTTTAGTATTGAAACTAAATAAATTGGTGGTTTTATCTTCATTTTTTAACTATTAATGCTATTGATGAATTCAGTCTTCACCTCCGGTTGGATCACTAGGGTATACGAATATAAACTATGGAAATTAAGGTCCTATAGTCTACCTAAAATGTTTTATTTCATTGTAATTGAAGAAAATGTCAAAAACCATGACACTATTGGTTCTGAATAAAACCAAATTAATTTAAAGTAACTTGAAAGCATAGATAACTTTATTTTATTTTGTATGCTTGTACCATTTAGGTGTAGTGTGTGTTAACATAGTGTATCTTATTTAATCAAGAATTAAAACTTGGCTAAAATAAACTTATGTATAGAGGTTACTAGCTAACATTTAATACCAAAAAAAGACCCATCTTTAAAAAAAATCCAATTTCTATCAACTTTCAAGTTCTAAACTATAGTTCTAGAATACTATAATTTTTCATTTGTTTGTGTAAGCAATGGCCACATTCTATGACAATACCCAAAATAGGTACAATCTCTTAGCACTTTCAAGATAAATACTAGCCAAAATGGTTCTGCATAAGTATATCTAACTAGGCAAGAGGAGTTAAATAATACATGTTACTAGAAGCAAGTGGTACATTAAAAATATTTTACTCAAAATAAATTTGTATCATTATTTTTTTTAATTTTTTATTAACTAGTTCATACTAAAATTTAGGATCTTTAAATGGATTGTTCTTTCAATGCCTACTAAGACACACTTCTTTGCTTGGGGTTCTTGGTTTGATTTGTAACATAAATGATGTTGTTTTCCATGAATTAATTGCAAATTGAACATGTGACTTGTTAGCATGGAAATACATCTAGGCCCCTTTATGATAGGGTTTGTAGTGTCTGTTTATCTTCTAATCATTTTCAAAAACCATTGCTTTACATGGGATTCATAGTTTGATTTGTATATAATTTTGGTAATGAATAGTTAGGATTGTAACTTGTGACTTCCAATTAGTACAAATCCACTATCCCTATTTGTGGTTCCTATTTTGGATTGATCTTCAATATCACCAATTGATATAACTTTTTGCTTAACGTTCCTAGTTTGATCTAGATGTCTTATTGTTTTCAATGAACTAGTTAGAAATAAAGCTTGTAAACCCCCCTTAGCATGAAAATACTAGATTCATTATCCAATTCATGCCATGGATTGTTCTTCCAACTAATTATCAAGACCCATTTTTTCTTATGGATTCTAGCCTAATTTGGATATGTGTTTTCTTTAATTAATTAGTTAGGAATTAAACTTATAGGATCTAGTTAGCATGGAGCTACTAGTGCACTTTATGGTTCTTAGTGTGAACTATTCTTCAATATTGCTAATTAACACATGCTTTTTACTTTAGATTCCTAGTTCACTTTGGATGCAATATTATTTTCAATTAAAATTAATTAAATATCTACCTTGTGACATCTTGTTATCATCAATTTACAAGCCCCCTTTGTGGTTGCTAGTGTGTACCATTCTTCCAACATCAACTACTAAGATACATGTATTTTCTTAGGATTCCTAGTCCAATTTAGATTCCATGTTACTTTCAATGAATTAGTTAGGAATCAAATTTGTGACCCACTATAAGCATGAAGTTGCTAGTTGACTTTGTGGTTTATGACATAGAAGAAAAAGTATTTCTTGAGAAGAATATGCAAACCAAATTTATTTTTGAATTTATTTGGAAAAATTGTGTTCAGGTTAGGGTGAGGAAAAAATCACAAAATTAGCAAAAAAATTGCTACAATTTTTATTTTCTTAAAAAAAATTATTTTTATAATCACTAACTATTTTGAGTTTCCATTATCTATTTATAACCATAAATTAGTGTGGAATTTTTGTTCAAGAAAATTGTGAAATAAAAATTAAAAAATTAGATTAAACCAACTTGAATAATCACAATAAACTACCAACATTCAAATTAGTGTTAGAAATGTGTGTTGTCATTGACAGTCAACTCAAGATGTGTTGCCATTGATGTCTACTATAAGTGTTGAAGATTATATAATACTCTAGAGATAGTTGATGTACATATCATCTAGTGTAAGAAAATGGTGCAGTATGAGGTAGAATGGTGAACAATCTGATGTCTATGTGTGATGTGGAGGTGGGTACACTTGTTCCAATATGTTTCTTGCATGCCTACATTGATATCATTCATGATTGGTTTACCACACATTGAGATAAGTTGTAGAAGATTTGCTAAGGCATTCATAGTGTATACTTAAGGAAAATTCTTGGTATTTTGGTATGCATCCTTCCGCAAAGCAAGCTTTTGTCTCGTGGCTCAGAAGATAATATGGTTGAGATGTGAAGGTGTTATATCCAAGAATTCAAGTCATTGCACCTTCTATAATGAAAGTTATAAGTGACAAATTTTTGGTCTGTGCTCTTGCAAAGTAAAGTATTAATGAAGACATGTTGGAATGCTTTGAATTCTTTTAGAAGTGAAGTTTTGACCTTGTGGTTTTGTGGGAATGTTTAGTGATGTTCAATGCATACTATATTATTGTATCATGTGATTTGGTGGTCTGCAAGTGCAGTCTTCAAAGGACATTGTTGTATAGTTTGTTCTAGATGCTTAATTGTTCCACATAACATATGTTTCTCTTGTGCCAGCACTTAATGATCAGATACTTCAAAAGATGGTTGAAGAGGTATTGTTCATAGTCTAAAATGCTCATATCTTGGTCTGCATGATATTTTTGGTTTCTCACTGGTGGTGTAATATTGAATAGTTGGTAGTTTTGGTGGTATTGTCATTGGTTGGGCCAACAACCTTGTTTTCTTCTTCTACGATTGATCCTAATTAATTATTTTTTCTTTAGAGGATGTGTTGAGATATATTTTCTCCCTATTATGCCATGTATTGATCTACAACTCATTTTATCTTCATAATGTATATGTTTGGAGCTGACTTATGTAGTATCATATGTTTCGTCTAAAGGTCATCTAGGGGCCAGCCTAATTGATTTTTTGAGTTTTTGTAGAGGGTATTTATAGAAGAACAAATTCATTTGTGAAAGTAACCAAGAATAGTGAATTGAGATTCAGTAGTATTTTGAATATGAAGTGTGTGAAGTCAGTATGATGGAGTGATTATGCGAAAAAGGGATTGCAACATTGACATATGTTGGGTGCTTCTTTATAGCAGTTCATTTTCATGTTTTTTTCATTATAATTTTCATCTATCCTACTATGAGATAATGAGTCTCAAAAATTCCTTGTATCTTTCCCTAAGGTTGGGTGCCTTAGTCTGCAAATCCTTAGGAAGTGATCCTTAAAACAACATTGTAATTTTTGTATGAAGTGAGCTTCATCTATTGTGAGTCAACTCTCACCATGGTTTTTCCCTCATTGGGTTTTCTACATAAAAATCTTGGTGTCCTTGTGTGGTGCTTGTTTTTATTTATGCTTTTCTTTTAGTTAATGTGATTTGATGTTTAATCTACAAAATAGAATTTTTTGTTTTAGTATATGCTAGTTCACACCCCCCTCTCAGCATTTTGGTGTGTTCAACAATTGGTATCAAATCCAAGTGCCTTTGAGAAGCCTAAAAACTGAGGTAGGTCTTGCACTTGAACACATGGTGTCAGTAGAAAAGATCAATGATATGTTTATTCTAGAACCAGATCTAGAGTCAATGGAACTTGAAGGTTGGGACATCAATCCAAAAGATTGTGAAGTAGATTTTGAAGGAGAACTCTGATCTGATCTTGAAGATTTGGATGAAGAAATAATAGTAAACATAAAATGCATGAGTGCATGCTTGAAAAATAAAAAGGAGACAATTTTCAAATTGAAGGCACAAGCTAAAGAATCAAAAGTAAATATTGACAAACTAAAAAATGAAATGGAAGGAGGTAAAGGATGTGAGACTAAACTTAAGGAGGAAAATGTTTTGATCTCTAATTTGAAAGTTAAGATTGAAGAAGGTAAGAGGATTGAAGATTGTCTGGGTACCAAGCTCAATGATAAAACTATTGAATTTGCAAAGCTTGAGGAAGATATTGTCACTTTGAGAAAAGAACTTGAAAAATCAAAAGAGTAGAGGTTCTAAAATTCTTGATGAGTTGATTAACTCTCAAAAGTCATCAAAAGAGAAATATGGTCTTGGTTTTGAAAAATGGAAAATTCCTATGACCAATGCATCTGCAAACCTGTATGATAACTTCAAAGCAGAAGGAAAGTCTAAAACAAGGGAGGAGAAATCTTGCAATGAAAAACCTAAGGAGACATCCTCCAGAGATGCAAAGAAAAATCAAGATAGCAAGAAAGAAGGTGGATTCATTCCTATTTGTAACAAGAAGAACTTCAAAAAGCCCACCCCTAAACAAATTGCACCTACTAGGTTCAATGATAATTGTTATATACTTGTAATAAGATTGGTTATAAGGTTGTTGAATGTAGAAGCAAGATGAGTTAGAATTCATTTAGGAGGCCTCCAAGATAAAATTCTATGAACTCTCAACCATTTCACATGTGGTAAGTGCTATGTTTGCAATAAATTTGGCCATAAAGCTAATGAATGAAAAAGTAAAGTGATAAGGAATAGTAATGCTATGACTTCTTAATCCTTTTATGGTTATTGCTACACATGCAAAAAGTTTGCTCATAAGGCAACTGATTGTAGATCTAATGTGAGAAGAAGTAATTATGCTCCACAAACTAGTATCACATGCTACAATTGTAATAAACCCAAACACATTGCAAGGTTTTGCAAGGGAAAGAATGTAAGACCTTATGCTCCTCAAAACAAGATTGGCTCTAATCAGTAAAAGAAGATAATGAACAAGGTATGGCAAAAAGGAAAAAATTGAAGCAAAGAATGAATATGTATCTTAGCCTGGTGTAGATGGATCCTCCGATAACTAAAAAGAAAGTATTGGCTCAGGGAGAGTTGCAATTGTAAAACTTTTCAAACCCATGTAAAGCATATGATGTTGAAGTCTTCAACATAAATATTAATGATGATATGGATTTTCATGAGGTTTCAGAGTAAATACAATCTTTGTAGAAGTTTTTTGAATGATCATAGATCCCTGTGATATCTCAGATAGTAAAAATTTGTTTGTGTCAAGAACTAAGAAATGAATTAATGCAGAGCGAATAGGGTTGGTATGAATCATATTTAGTCCCTATTTGATCAAAATTGATTTCATTTGAAAGATATCAAGTGTATGCAAGTGCTAAGGAAGAGAAGAATATTTTTAGCATGTTGTGTGCAAACCCTAATGGTAATATTCACAGGTATTTCTTTGGTTTTCTTGTAAAACCCTAAATTGATATCATGGCTACACCAATTGTCATTGATCTTGAAGAGAAGCCAAGCAAAAAATTCAAGAAACAACCATACATATCCACTGTGACCGAGAAGGATGGAGCATTCTCTCACGTTCCTATCAATTTGTTGCATTCAGAAGATGTCTGCATCTTCATTCACTCATAGCTAAATGAGTACAACCATCTAAATATGGAAGAGTTCAGATACAATCATCTCTTGGGTGATGATTTTTAGCTCAAGCCAGAGTATAAAAATGTGGAAGCAAAAGGTTTAGATGTGCGGAAGGGTTTCCCCAAATTTTTATTTGAAGATGAATGGGTCAGAATTTATTTAGCCAGATTCATGAAGATATCTTTTAGCTTGATCAAACCCACCTAATCACAAAGGAAGCTATCAGGGTTGTGACTATATTTTTCTCCACCGAACTTGTGTCGGCACTAAAGGCCATCTCTAACTTAGAGGTCTGGTATGCCATGATGGGTATTACATACAAGGTTTACAACAAAAATAGGGAAGGATCTACTAATATCACCGCCATGTACACTACTCATTAGATGGTGGAGGAAGGAAAGGATTATGATCTTTGTGAGCTCTTGCGGTAGTAGTTGTAGGAGAATTTGCAAAGAACCAAGGATTCACGCTATAATTTTTGGTATGACAATTTTATTATTTTCCTTATGTTTTATTTCATGAAATAAATTTCTGGTTTGAAGAATGTGGATTGGATAAGGGATATTTTTGTTGTACAACAGATTAGGGATCACATACGTAGATTTTTAGATACCAAACATTATGACACAATGTTTTGGGGTTTCTTCAAAATATATCAAAATGAAATGAAGAAGAGGGATAGGATACCCTCACAAGTTTTGGAGAGATATAAGAATGAAATCACCTTTATGGTGGATAAAGACAATTTTTATATGGAGGTAGTTGAACCAAGAACTTCATGGATAACAAAGTTGTCCTATGAGGTCTTCAGATTTGACTGGATTACATATGTTGAAATTTTTCTCATAAAACCTAGGGATCCATCTATTGAAAGGTTTGACACATATGATGAGATAACCAATAAGAAAATGAAAAAGAAGGCTAAATAAAATGTGGAGAAGATGTTGAATGTGTGGAAGATGATGTTTGAGTTGAAAAAAGATTTCAACACTCCTAAGGATAATGGGGAAGAACCAAAAGCTCCTAGAAGGACAAGTAGATATGTCTTTGTCTCTGCTATAGCTTCTAGACCAGCTCAAACACCTCCGAGAAGAAGAAGGGTTGCTATTGTAGCACTGATGCAAACTAAGACTATTGAAAGGAAGAAGACTAGACCTAAGTAGTAGACAAAAAGGGAAAATATTAATATTGTGAATGTGGATGATGATGAAGAGGATGAGAAATAATAAGTACAATATTTTGTTTTGAGAAAAAGAAAGAAAGAAAAAAGATAGGGAGAAGAAGAAGAAATCCCCTTGTAGAAGAAGAAAGGAAAGGAGATTGTTGAGGAGAAGATTGAAAAAAATCCTCTGATCAAACGTGACCCTCGAGATTATGGTGCAATATTTAATGGGATTTTCAAATATGGTATATTGAATGATACAATGGAGTTGCATCTGGATGTCCCTTTGAAGGAAAAGAAGACAATTAAAAATGTTGTCATTGAATACTTGCTAAAGAAGAACATTCTCTTCAGAGATTGTAGACAAAGCTCTAGATAGCCTTGTTGAGGCTTTAAGACAAATAAGAGAAGATGTCATCAAGGCTGATGAAGAACTAAAATTGTAAGTAATTGACAAAGTTGGGATTCTTGTTTCCTAGGAAGAAAAATAGATGATTGTCTGAAGACAAGCCAAGGAGCTCCAAAATACAAGAAGAATAGATCTGCTAATGAGCCTAGATGAGGATATTAAAAGAAAGATTCAAATTGAAACTAAATATGTTACTAAGAAGATCATTGATGAGATGCAAAGTGGAGTAGATGTTGATTCATAGGAGCCTATAGATAAATTTGAAAATAATAATGTGCCCCCTCTAGAGAAAACAAATGAACAAGATGCATTTGGTCGGAAAGAAGCACAAGGACTCTCTGAACAACAAGATGGAGAAGATATCCCTGATATCTATGATAAACATTAAGTCTCTAGGATGGAGATAGAAAAAGAAAAGGGGAAATAAGAGGAGACTACTCCTCAGGAGAATATTGGTGCACAAGGTGTAGGAGATCAAAGTAAAGTGAGTGTCCCTTCTCTAGGGAACACTAATTTTGGTAAAGAATATAATAGTCCTCCTCCAGAGAATTCAGGGAATGTTGAGCAAGAGAAAAAGGATGATCCTGAGAATGCTCAGAATGCAAAGAAGAAGGTAGTTTAGAAGCAAGATGCTTCTATGGATAGAGGTCAGGGTTCTTCATCATTAGATTCTTTTAAAGACCTTTTGACTTTGCACTTGTAGTTTCAACTTGTGGTAACACCTCAACTTATGCAAATTCCTACTCATGAGGGACAAGTTGACTTTTCAAACATTTCTACCGTCCATAACTTACAACTTGATTATATTCTACATGCTTCTACAAGGAAGGAGATTCCACAGGAACATGTGAAGAAGAGTCGATTAATTGATGATGTTGTGAAGATCATTCAAGAAGGTTCACCAGAGGTAAGCATAGATTCTTCCTTACCTCCAAAATAAAAATTGAATATTTTGATGAATTATTTTAGGGATCATTTTCCACACATTGAGGATAAGGTAGAGCAAGAGGCCTTGAGGAAGAAAACTAATAAGATAATGGTTGAAGCATATGACTGGTGTGCTAGTGCATACAATAAACTATAGGAAAAAATAAAGGTGTTTAAGGATTGTGTTGATGAAGTCACTACACTTTATCTATTTTGTTTGAAATGGCCTATTTATACCAAGAACATCAAAGACTAGATTGACTCCATTGAGGAATAGATCACACAAATGGCTGAGATATATGATCAATCAAAGGACAAGGATGGATCCACTAGAGCACAAATAGAAAATATTCATGTGTAGTTTTCTTTGTTGCAGGATCAAAAAGAACAAATAAAGAAACAATTTGGTTAGTTAAGGGAAGCAGTCAATTGGAGACTTGCTTCATTATCTGGGTTTCTTGCTAAAGTAGAAAAAGTTGATCAGAAATTGAAGACTCCAAGCAATTTGGATGATGTTGAGGATTCATGCATGTAGTTTGAATGTAAAAATCATATTCTCACCTCAGGAAGCGAAAATTGGGTTGCAACTCTGGCACACCTCAAGGTAATTTATAGAATATTCTACCTTCTAAAGAAGTTGCAAAGGTGTAGATAAGAAAATTTTGTCTTTGTATAGTTTTGTGGAGGATTACAATATATCTTTTTGGATTTTTGTTACAATTTTTTTTTACATAGCATTAGTTTTGGGGTCTCTTCATCTTAGGGGGAGATTTTTTATAGAAATCATATAGTAAGGGGAAGTTCATACATTTTTTGGGTTGATATAAGTAGAAGATATTATGCCCTTTTCCCTTGATGTCAAAGGGGAAGAGAAGTCTTGTAGATATATGTGTGTTGCCATCAATGAAAAAGGGGGAGATTGTTGGAAATATGTGTTTTCATTGATGTCAACTTAATATTTTTTCCCATTGGTGTTGTGTGAGGGGGAAGGAATCCATTGGAAAACGAAAAGCAAGATCAAGATTGAAAATTGAATTTAGAATCTATCTAATACAAAAACACTTAATCTATTCATATTCCATCACTCATGAAATGAACAATCTAAGCTATTTGAACTTACGAAATGAAATCCTAAGATTAACACAATGAATTCAAAAGAAAAAAAGAGATTATCATCCCATGTTGGAGTGTATTTGCATGATTTTGGGTTGTTCGTATCATTGCAAAGCCTCCATTGTTCATGTGTAAAATCTTGATGAACGATGTTTGGGTTGATTGAAGGAATGAGGAAGCTCTATCAATGGTGATCTTGAAAAAACTTCATTGCATAAGGTAAGTTGAATTTCTAATCCATATTTGTGAGGAGAGAGGTTTGTTATATAGGAAATGAGATTTTGAATCAATGATCAGGATTGCATTGGAGAATATCTAAATCAATGGTCAACACATGTTGAGAGGATTTAGAAATGAGAAGATTGTGCAAATTTGATTGCACAATTTGGGTGATTGAATAATAGATTGGCTAGTCAGGGTTTAGATTGATCAGTTAGGATTTGATTGATCAATTAGGGTTTAGTTAGGAATTAGATTGTTGAGTTAGCAAAATTAGATTGCTTAGTTAGCAACCCATGATTTTCTCAATCAGAAAGTGGGTGAGGAATATTAATTAATTAATTCCTTTTTGTGTTTGATTTTTTGATAATTGATTTGAATAGTTTGATTTAATTATTTAAATTTTGGAGGGAAACTATCATAATTAAATTATTATGATTTAATAATTCAATTAATTTAGAGGAATAAGGTGAATTAGTGACATAATCAAATAATTAGCATTCTTTGACTAATCAGGACGAAATAAGATTAGATTAGGACTTTATTAAATAAATGTAATTTATTTAATTAGTCGAAATGATGAAACGTGAATTAATCAAATAATGTTGTATTATTCAATCAATAGTAGAATTAGGGCTTTCAAGACTTTATTAAATAAATAGTATTTATTTAATTTGTCGAGAATGATGAAAAAGTGAATTAATTAAATAATGTTGTATTATTTAATTAATAGAGGAATTTAGAGTTTTGGATGTCATTTGATGTTGTGGGATGATTTTGAGGTGTTCTGAGTTGATTCTGAGATTTTTTGAGATGTTCCAAGTTGATTTTGAGATGTTTCAAGATGTTTCGAGTTGATTCTGAGTTGTTTCAAGACATTCTGACTTGATTATGAGATGTTCCAAAACGTTTCGGGTTGATTCTGAGTTGTTTCGAGACATTCTGACTTCATTCTGAGATGTTATGAGATGTTTTGGGTTGATTCTGAGTTGTTTCAAAACATTCTAAGTTGATTCCAAGATGTTTCAAGATGTTTCAAGTTGATTTTGAGTTGTTTCGAAACATTCTGAGTTGATTCCAAGATGTTATGAGATGTTTCAGGTTGATTTTGAGTTGTTTTGAGACATTTTGAGTTGATTTCGAGATGTTATGAGATGCTTCAAGTTGATTCTGAGTTGTTTTGAGACATTTTGAGATGTTTTGGGTTGATTCCAAGTTGGTTTGAGACATTCCGAGTTTATTCTGAGATGTTCTGAGATGTTTCAGGCTGTGATAGGCGTTAAATCAATTTTACATGTCTATATTTTGCCCCTCTTTGATACAAAGTATTGGTTGCTTTGTTTCAAAGATTTTATTTTTAAGATCAAGTTTTTTGAAAAAAATTTATGCCCCACTATTCCTCGGTGTTTCGTGGAATGATGGTAGGACACTATGCTACCCCCTCGAGAGGTTGGTTGAAAACTTCAAGTTTTGAGGTCAGGCTCACGACTCTATTCTATTCCAGTTCCAATGTGTTTAAGTTGCAAAATCAGGTTTATAAGTCCCTCGTTTCTCGTTCTAATGTTTCTGAGAGCTTCTAATTTGAAAGTAGGAAGTTTCCCCAAGTAGAAATTAGGGTTTCCTAGGTGAAATTAGGGTTTCTTGAGGTTTAATATAGGCAGTTAGTCCTCTAGATAGCTCATTTGTGTTTTGACTCTATAGCTAATTCTTGTCTCTGGTTTTTCCGTTCTATCAGTTTTTGAGGAGCAATTTCATGATTTGATGGAGCCCCACATTATTTTGAGCTCATTCAGGAGGTTGGATGGCCTTCAAGTGTCGATGGCCCAATATGTACCTTCTCGCTTTTTCGCTTCCGTCTTGTTTCATTCTCATTTTGCATGTACTAAGTTTTCTAGGTCAAAAGCAAAGTTTTATGATTTCTGAGCATTTTCATCAGCTTCCTCACTTTTGCATGTTGATAATCCACACCTTTGACTTATTTCCATGCTTTTGACTTATTTACATGCCTTTGACTAGAATCTTCGCTTTTGTTTTGAGCATTTGACCTAAAAGCTTGCCTTTGATCAAAAAGCTCACTTTTGACTATTTCAAGCCCTGAAAGCTTGCCTTTGACAAAGATCCTCACCTTTGACTTATTTCCACACCCTTGTTTCCTCACCTTTGCTTGAAAAGCTCGCCTTTGCCTAAAAAGCTCACTTTTGCTTGGTGCTTTCTGAGCATTTTCTCAAAACCCTTGCATTTGACTTTTCTTGTTGCATTTGACCTTAGCTTTTGTGTGGAACCCTAGCATGTGTTTGTTTGTCATCCTAAATATCATTTGTCATCATGTTTGATGTCATTATGTGTCTCTTACTTGTTTAGAGTGAAACCCTAACATTGTGGGTTTAAAATGATTGCAAGTTGGCCTTAGAGTACTACAACCGAGGGAGAGACGTCCTTGACACTTGTTTTATCCTATTGCTTGTTTTGGTGTGTTGGAACAAGATTTTCTCGATGTTGTGGGACTATGTTACATTTTTTGTATGCCTCCTATCAGGACCCATACCACTATGATGACAACACTCATGGAACGGTGGCATTCAAAGACATCCTCATTCCACTTTCCTATAGGAGAGGCAATTGTCATTCTTGAGGATGTATGAAGGATACTTCGTCTTCCTATTCATGAGGAGTTGGTTACTTATCATATTCGGCATGGTACCCATGCCATGCAGTGGGCATAGATGTTTGACACTTGGTGGTACATTAGTCAAAGATTGATCTTTCTAAGTTTTCTAACAATGTAGATCCTATCTTGCTTGTCTTATGCAGTTTGATTTTAGGACTCATTGTTCCTGATAGCTAAGGTCGATAGTTTCCCGTAGGTTGGAGTGTGTGTATTGAGAGTATGCTTTAGAAAGTGATGATTTATGCTTGGGGTTCATGTCTTCTCACCCACTTGTACAAAGATATGCATGAGGTTGTGTATCGGGGTGGGAAATATATTTCTGCAGGTGTTTTGCTCTTGCATGTCAAGGTGTGGGAGCATATTGCAATTACTCGACCGGATCGGATATAGGATCATCACCCTGATGATCCATACTCCTATCGTTATGGGGATTTATGTACTATACCTTGCTTGGGGATCTTCCTTATTGGCGTCGAGTTTTCGATGATATGCCCAATTTTTTGTGGAGACCTTATTTGGGGTGTGGTGCTTGGCTAGAGGATTCAGATCACCTTTTTTTACTATCAACCGATCTTTTGGTTGCTTGGTCACTCTCATCTTGTGCTAGAGAATTATTTATTAGACTGAGTATGTCGTCAGTTTGGGGAGAGACAAGGCCGAGTTCCTGATACTTATGAGGCTCGTTTCGGTCAGACGACTTAGGAGGTTCGTGTATGGGGTCTCTAGCCATATATAGATATTGCCATTGTTGAGTTCTGAGCACTTGCCCTAGTTGGTTGGGGTTGGCCAGTTAGTCCAACAGATCCAAGTACTTCTCATGATTATGATGAGTGGTGGGCACGATGTAGGACATTGAGACTCATTGTTCCTAGGGGTGATCCTACTTCAGGTATATCAAGTATTACAAGTTGTCATGGGGAGCGACTGCGTATTGAGGTCCTTATAGAGCAGTTGGATAGAGCTCGTCGTGATAGGGAAGAAGGTGGTCAGGATGATCACCCCCCTCAAGTGTAGGGTCATAGAAAATTTTGGATCCTCCTCCACCAGCTAGGGATGGAGACATATTGTTAGCTCAAATGACTGCCACTAGAGATGCAAAGATAGCACAACGATAAGCTACCGAGGCTTAGATAGATATCTTGAGGACTAAGTGAGATAGCGAGAGCAGTCAATGACATGCTACAAAGGATTTTGTACAGTTGCTCACTATAGAGAGAGATACTCTAAGGGTAGAGCGTGATCATTATTTGCAGAGGTCTACCTACTATCAGACTCTATATGAGTCTGTCATTCCCAGAGCTGCTCGATGTCCACTATTTGGAGAGCCTAGTCTGTGGGTGGTGATGGTGCAGTTGGTGGTGTAAGTGGTGGTGCAAGTGATCAGTCTGTAAGACAACCAGATTGTTTTGGTGATCTATAGGGTTCTACTGTTCTTTTCGAGGTCTTACTATTTTTTTTGTGCTTTTTCTTTATGTTGTTTATTGCTCAGAGGCATATTGTAGACATGTGTTTTGTATATATACTCATTGGCCTAGTCGAGGCCTCGTATAGATATTATGATTTTGTATATCCTATCACACTGATGATGTACTCTCTTTTTTTATGATGATATATATGATATATACCTTCTTCGATTCATTCTTTCTTTATGCTTATGTGATGATGATATATGATGATGTATGTTTATATATGGTGTTGATATGAATGAATTCCCCATACATGATGCTTTTATTGGTTTATCATCATCATGATATGTACTGATGATATTGTGGATGCAGGATGGATGTTAGACAAAATATCTAATGATAGATAGAAATTTGATGTTGTTAGTAGTAATGAGTATTGCTTTCATTTTACTTGGAGGCCTCACATTTTTTGAACAATCCATTTTGATATAGCAAATAAATACGATGCACTAGGGTATTAATGACCAAGGTGACTTTGTATCTACTGTGTGGACATTGACTCTACAAACAAGGATTACTCTTGCTCATACTAGACATACGGAAACCCTGTTAGAGTGTATGGGTGAGAAGCTTTAAAACATGTCAGACTAGTAACACAAGAGGTATTAAGAACCTAACATGTCACTGTTACATGAAATATTCCAAAGATGACTTCCACACACAGAACAAAGAAAGTATTCGCCATGGTAGTATAACAAGACTATCCACAAATAGCAAATCAAAAATGACGCTCAATTTCCCCCATTCCTTCTTCTCTAAATCCTTATGGACATCCTCGAGAGATCCTAGGAATGAGTCAATAATGTAAATCACAAAAAAAATAAGACAACAAAAAGATAAAACAATGTTGTTATATCACTTGCCATATCTTTTTGGGGTGGGTCTATTATCCAATGTTGATCATGTCTATCGTAGGAACGGATCTGTTAAGACCTATCTCAAGATGTTGTTGGGTCTTGTCAAAAAAGATATGTTTTTGATACTTGGCTTTGTTTCAATTTGTTTTGTGATCAATTTTTCTATGATTTTGCTTGAAAATTCTAGCTTTTGATGTTTTGTTTTTTTTTTTCCCAAAGGGTGAATGTGACGGTCTATTTATTATGGATGATGTTTTATTGCGGATTGTGATGCAGACATGGGTCTTTTTGATTTTTCTAAGTTTAATGATGTTATTTTTGTTTTTTTGGGGGACTAACCTAGGGCCTCAAGGCCTCATCAAAGATAAGCCTTTCCTACGTTGTACACGCAGAGGCTCGTAGTTCTCCTGGTTTGAGTGTTTTTGACCTTTTATGTTTTGTGAATGTTTTTGGATTTTGAATTTTTGACTTTTTTTGGATTTTATGTTTTTGAATAAGTTGAAATAAAGCATATTGGAAACCTAAGGGGACTGACCTAGGATCTTGGGGGATTTCAAGCCTTGCCTACGTTGTACACACAGAGACCACGTAATTTGACCGTTTGACTCAAAGCATAAACCATTTTTGGATAAACAACATTGACAATCTAGATTGATATTCCACTTCTATGTCTAGAGGATATGTTGTGGTAAATCTACTTGAACTAGTTGTGAGGTTCAAGCAAATGTTGATATCTTAGACTGTTTGAGTGAAGGAATAACCCCATGATGTTGTTTTGTTTTTGATGTTTTTCAAAAAAAATTGATCTTTTTGTTGTTTTCTAGATATTTGTTGTCTTTTTGTTGTTTCAGTGTTTTCATGACCATGATAAGATGTTCAAAGATCTAATCCATGACCTACCTTTTTGAAATTTCCCCCAGTTGTAAGCAAGACTACTTTCCTTAATCAGTGACAAGTCATGGTTTGATACACTTTTTTATTATGAAATGAATGGGTGGATGTTGTGGATAGTAACAATAGCTAATAATGCAAGTTTTATTCAAACATAGCGCTTGTTTGCTAGATTTTCACTACTGTACATGTTCTAGGAGTGCCACAAAGTGGTTTTCACTCAGAGAACGTTTTATTTCTCTTTAGTATTTTTTCTTTCTTTTGATTTTTTTGTATTTTTTTATCCTTTTTATTTTATTTTTTTGGATTTTTACCCTTTTTCCTAGGGTATTCTGACATGCTTCATGTGTAGAACTTCTTGAGGTGGTTGTTGTTCAGCGGTTCAACTAAAGGTTCTCCTTTAGGAGTAGCTAACTGATATGCCCCAGAGTCATAGCTTGTTGTGATGGAAAACATGCCTAACTAGTTGGGTTCAAATTTTCCTTTGTCCTCTTGATTTAGTTGTACCTTTTGATTCTCTTTGAGGACTAATTCACCAACATGAAAGTTCATGTTCTTGATCTTTTTATCATAGTTTCGTTTGAGCCAATTCTGATAAACCTATAGATGGTTTAACGTGCTCAAACATCTTTCATCTAGGACTTCTAATTCATCCAGCCTGGATACCCTATATTCTTCATTTTTGACCATGAAACTCGTAATGAAGGGATTTCGACCTCAATAGGCAAGATAACCTCTAATCTGTAGACCAAGGAAAATGGTGTGGCACCAATAGGTGTGAGAATGTTGGTTCAATATGCCCATAAGGCTAGGTTTAGTTGCAAATTCCAATCATGGTCGGCTTCATTAACATTATTTTTGAGTATTTTTAGTATGGTTTTTTTATATACCTTAGCCTAACCGTTTCCTTAGGGTTAATAGGGTATGGAAAATCAATGGTGGATAGAAAATTGGGAAAAAAGCTCTTGGACATCCTAATTTTTGAATGGGGTTCCATTATCTATTATTATTGTTTAGGGAATTCCATACCTACATATGAGATAATTCAAAATGAATTTTGATATCTATTTGCTGGTGATATAGGTTAATGGAATTTCCTCTATCCATTTAGTGAAGTACTATGTTGCTGTGATAACGAATTTGTGCCCATGGGATGAAGCGAGTGATATCTTGCCTACTAGGTCTAATCCCCATTGTGAGAAAGGCCATGGTGTGGTTATAGGTCTCAATTCCTATGTTGGTGCGTGAACTAGGTCACTGTGCTGCTAACATTGTCGACACTTTCTAGAATACTGTATGCATTCTTGTTCCATGGAGGGCCAGTAGTATCTTGTTCTGAGTAGTTTCTAGACTAGGTTAAGTCCACCAGAGTGGGATCTACAAATACCTTTGTGAACCTCTTGTAAGGTTGTTTGTGCTTCTTCCGCGTTAAGGCACCAGAGTAACATACCATCCAAAATACGATGGTATAGGGTATCTCCTATGATGGTAAAACAGGAAGTTCTACGAGTGAAGGTTTTCTTTTGGGTGGTCATTAAGTCAAGTAGTATGGTGCCATGTTGGATGTAGTCAAAGGTATCTTGGTACCATGGGGAGTTATGACCAAAAACAACACATACCAATTCTGATTTTGGGATGTTGAATGCTAGTAAAAGTAGTTGTTCCATGAGGAACTCATACTTAGGCACGTTTTGTGGAACATCAAGCTATGAGTCTATTGTTGCCATTGCATCGGTAGCTCTGTTATTGATCCAAGGAATTTTCTCAAAGGTTATTCTGATGAAGTATTCCTTGAAGCTACCCACCATCCTTTTATATGGCAAAAAAATTTCATCTTTTGTCTAGTACTCATTGTTCACTTGTCTGATCACTAGCTAAGAGTCTCCAAAGACATGTAGCTCTTTTATTCTCCATTCAATAGCCATTTTTAAACTTGTAATTAGAGCTTCATATTATGAGATGTTTTTTGTGCATGGGAATGCAATCTTGTAGGCCTTGGGTATACTATCTCCTTGTGGTGTGAGAAATAGAATACCGGCTCCAGACCCATGTTGTGTATGGGACCCATCAAAGTATAGAGTCCATTAGTCTATCTGTTTTGTCATCAAAATACTCTCATCTAGAAAGTCCACTATGAGAGGTTTGTGATCATCTAAGGGTGCTTCAACCAATTGGTTTGCTATAATTTTTCCTTTGATATCTCACTTATCCACATACTCTATATCAAATTCACTCAGGATCATCACCCATTTGGCTATTCATCCTATTAGGAGTGCCTTTGCTAGTAAGTACTTGAGTGGATCTATCTTAGAAATCAACTTGACCTTTCTCTTTAGGATGTAGTGTCTCATATTTGGTGTTGAAAACATGACTGAGAGATACACTCTTTCAATGGGCGAGTAGTTTAGTTCATAGCCCACTAGTGTTCTGCTAATATAGTAGACCACCCTTTCTTTATTGTTATCATCTAGCTAGGCCAAGAGAGCTCCCAGTGATGCTTTTGTGGTAGAAACATAAAGTATCATTTCCTTTTCTAGGATAGGCGACATGAATATAGGAGGAGTAAGTAGGTACTCCTTGACTTGTTGGAATGCTTTCTCACATCTCCCATCCCACTTGAAGGTGATGTCCTTATGTAGGAGTTGAGTGAAAGGGTGACATTTATCTACTAATTGTGTGATAAATTTCCTGATGGATTGTAGCTTCCCTTGTAGGCTCCTCAACTATTTTAGTGTCTTTTGTGGAGGCATCTTCATTATTGATTTTACTTTGGTCGGATCTACTTCAATCCCTCTTCTTGATACTATGTACCCCGAATGCACATTTCTTAGGATTGAGTCTCAGATTGTACTGTTCCAGATGATCAAATACCTTGGCTAGGTTTGTTAAGTGGTCCACTCTTTTGACTGACTTTTATAGAATGTGATCCACATAGTCCCCCATGATTTTGAGTAGCATATCATGAAATATGGTCGTCATTTCTCTTTGATATGTTGCTCTTGCATTCTTTAGACCAAAGGGCATTACATTCCAAAAAAATGTTCCCCAAGCACAAGTAAATGTTGTTTTGTGTTTGTCATTTGGAGAGATCTTTATCTAGTTGTATCCAAAAAAACCATCTAGCATCTCATGTCCTACTGTTAGATCTACAATCATGTCGATACTTGGCAATGGAAAGTTGTCGTTTGGACAAGATTTGTTCAAGTCTTTGAAGTCTGTGCATATCCTTATGCCCCCAGTAGGTTTGGACACCGGTACTAGATTTGATATCCATTGTGGATAGTCGATGGATTTGATGAAACCCACATCTAGTAGTTTCTTTAGCTCTACTTTTACCGGTAATGCTATTTGTGGACGCATTTTTTGAGTTTTTGCTTGATAGGATTTGCTCCAGGGATTATAGCTAGATGATGTACCACTAATGTTGGATCTAGTCCAGGCATGTTAGCATAGGTCCATGCAAAATTTATCTTTTGGGCATTGATGAAAGCTTTGAAGTTGTCCTTTTCTTTTGGGTCTAGTGATGCAGCTTGGTAGGTTATCTTTGGGTCCTTTGCAGTGCCAACATTTATGGGTTCTGCTTCTTCTACTAGCAATGTAGATCTTTCCTAATATTCCAATATGGGGAGATTGAATCTTCCATCCTCGGGTGCCTCTGACAGGTTTTCACCTTCAGTTGTGTCCTTTATTTTCCTCTTTTTTGGATCCGATAGAGCCACAAGGTGGTTTTCTCTAGGGGATCATATTTTTATGTTCTTTCTTTCATTTTTGTGACTGGAAGACTCAATATCTCCACCAAATTATGCCTCTTGTTCAAGTTCCATGATGAACCCTGCTTTGTGGTCTCCTACTGGTATGTATGTTCGAAGTCTCATGAACTCCGTGATTGCCTCATCATTTTGGAATTGATCTAGAACAGGTGTATGTTGTTGCTGATCCCAATCTATGAGTTGCAGGTAATGGAGTGGGAGGTCATCATCTTGATCTACAAAGCCTATGGAAGTGGATAAAAGGGTCAGTATGGTTCAAGTGTCTTTTTCCCACTGAGTGTCCAGGTCATCATTGGTAGAAGTGGGAGAATCATATCTGGTGACAAAGGAAGGAGAATCCCATTCGTATTCATTAAAGTCCATACTGGAATTGTAGTAGATGTTGGGAATGGCTTGAATATGTTGGAGAGGGAACCTATCAATGCTAAAGTTATCAAATAAGTCTTTAATGGGTAAGTCATTGTCTAAGGTATGATAGGTATCTAGTGCCTTAATGCTAGCAGAAGTTTCTCGCTTCTTCCAAGAGGTTCATCCAGTTTTTGGAATAACCACATCTTTTGGCTTATAACCTAGCCCCATATTCTTCTTCCTTTGTTCCACTATGATAGGATTTGATCATCCATGTTTATGTAGCCCAAGGCCACCCTTTCCATTATATCCCATTTGTTTAACTAATTGATAACCTCTAGTAGTAGGGTCAATTAAAATGGATTGTGGATTTGTTGGTTCTTCTTGGTCCTCCTTGTAGATCATAGATGAAAAGTCCTCAAATATTTCTTCGTCTTGCATGTCTCCCCACCTAGTGAAGATAGTGGGCTTGGCAATTATTTGCACTATCTTGATCTCTTTTGGAACTCCATATACTCTGGGTGTTGGTGGAAGCATGCCAATGTAGAATGCTTGGTTGAAATAGTAATTCCCATTACCCTTGTCAAGTACCTGAATCTTGGCTTCCATTTTTGGTTGGTCACTTGAGGTATTCTTGTTTGAGGTTGATGGAAGTGTGGAAGTGGTGCAGGAGCACCTATTTGATTTCTTGCCTCCATAAGGCCATTTGTAAATAGTTTATCTATTTTGTGTATTGAGTCTTATAATAAGGTTTATAAAACCATTTTAGAGGTTTTTGAGTCTTAGTAAGTCATATTTTAAGTCATTTGTCAAATAATGTTTAAAGTTGGTCCATATTGTAAAAATTGTAAAAGTTGCTCAAAAACGTTGTCAAGCAACTTGTCAAAAAGTGTCATTAAGGTGTTTTGTCAACAAACTAATCAAAAGGTAGTTGAAAATGGTTTTTTTAATTTTTAAATGTATAAATACACCCTCAAAAACTCGAATTGGGGGTTGGAGACATCATTTTTGAAGTTAAATGAATGGCAACCTCAAGTTTGGTATGCATTTTCTGATTTTACATTGTTACCAGATTGAAGTTGTGATTTTTACGGCCTGGTATGGACTCAAATGATAGAGTATCATACATTGATGGAAATATCTCTCTTTCTAGTTTCCAATTCTTTTTGTCTCATTGAATTTCATCGAATTTTGTGGAAGATATGAATATTTTGGTGAGACTGCCTATTCTAACAATATTGTGCAGAATTTATAGTATAAAAAGTGTGATGGTACAGAATGTAAAGTCTATAATTTGGATCTGAAATCAATTGGATTTTTTTTCCATGTGAATCTACTTTCATTTGGTTCAAGTCTCATCAAATTTATATAATATTTGAATAAGTTATGAACATTTTTGTGAAGGCAGGTCTGAACCCTACCTAGGGTTTGCAGTTTTGGTAAAAATCCAATAACTTTTATTTCAACCGTTGGATCTTCATAAGAATTTGAGGAAAATTCTACAACTATGTTTTCCTCAATCTCACTAGGCAGATTGGCTTCATTATTTTTTTTGTAGAAGTTATTAATGACTGTTCATGGCAATAAATTGTGGGCTGCCATAGTTATGTTTCCAATGTGATATACAATGCCTAATAGCATGTGTTATATAAATATTGTTTTGGATTATTGTTGAAGGTTTGTGAGATGTGTTGTGAATCCTCCTAGCTCTGCATCAAATTGGTATCAGAGCCTAGAAAAGAAATGGGTTGGTGAAGTTTGTTGGTTTTGTGTTGGTGTTTGTGGTGTGTGTTGTGCAAGTTGAGGAAGGAACCTGATTGCCTAGGTGTGGAAAAGTGAAGTGGAAGCAAGGAGAGACTTGCTTGTGGAGATGGATTTGTTGAGAAGACTAGAAAGATGTTTGTAGGCTGAGGATTCAAGAAGGAAGAAGGAAAGAGGAAAAAGAGTTGAGAAAGATGGAGAGAAAGAAGGCAAGACAAATAAAGTTTGAGAATTCCTTGGAAAAGATAAGTCAAAGGTTGGAAAGATTAGACAAAGAACACCAACTTCTTAAGAAAGAACTAAGGAATTGGAATATACCAATATCAAAGAGGTTAAGATGGCCTCTAAAGAATATTATGAAGAAGCAAAGAAAACAGAAGAAGTCAGCAAATGAGGAAGAGGTAAAGTTTGAATCTACTATTCAAGTTGAGCAAGGTAAGTTACAAGTTGAGATGCATGATATTTCAATTGTGTTTGAAGATGAACATGTTGATGTTGAGATTAATGATATGGTTGTTGTTGGTACTCAAGTAGTTGATGAAATTTTTCTTGATGAACAAGTTGAGAAGGTTGTTGATGTTACTGATAACCTTGCTATTGATACTCATCTTGATGATGATAAAGTTGTTGATAACATTGATGTTGATATTCATGATCAAGTTGTTGTTGATAATAAAGTTGTTAATAAAGATGTTGCAGATTTGTTTGCTAATGAGGTATATGAAGGTTTGAAAGAGTATGATGCAGGTTATGGTTATGGTGAAAATGTTGTTTTATGGTACTCTAATGATGAGAATGAAGATATAGATGATGCTACTAAGGTTTATACACAAGAAATAGAGTTTTGGAGCCTAGAAGTTGAGAAGATGATGGAGAAGAGATGGTATAAGAGGAAGAGGAAGAAGGACCCAAGGAAACTTTCCAAGATGAAGGACAAAGTGCAAAGGAATTGGAAGATCAGGAAGAAGACAATTCAAAGGGGCTTGAATTCTTTTGCCCTCGGGAGTTTGGTGCAGGAGCACCTATTTGATTTCTTGCCTCCATAAGGCCATTTGTAAATAGTTTATCTATTTTGTGTATTGAGTCTTATAATAAGGTTTATAAAACCATTTTAGAGGTGTTTGAGTCTTAGTAAGTCATATTTTAAGTCATTTGTCAAATAATGTTTAAAGTTGGTCCATATTGTAAAAATTGTAAAAGTTGCTCAAAAACGTTGTCAAGCAACTTGTCAAAAAGTGTCATTAAGGTGTTTTGTCAACAAACTAATCAAAAGGTAGTTGAAAATGGTTGGTTTTATTTTTAAATTTATAAATACACCCTCAAAAACTCGAATTGGGGGTTGGAGACATCATTTTTGAAGTTAAATGAATGGCAACCTCAAGTTTGGTATGCATTTTCTGATTTTACATTGTTACTAGATTGAAGTTGTGATTTGTACGGCCTGGTATGGACTCAAATGATAGAGTATCATATATTGATGGAAATATATCTATTTCTAGTTTCCAATTCTTTTTGTCTCATTGAATTTCATCGAGTTTTGTGGAAGATATGAATATTTTGGTGAGACTGCCTATTCTAACAATATTGTGCAGAATTTACAGTATAAAAAGTGTGATGGTATGGAATGTAAAGTCTATAATTTGGATCTGAAATCAATTGAATTTTTTTTCCATGTGAATCTAATTTCATTTGGTTCAAGTCTCATCAAATTTAATTAATATTTGAATAAGTTATGAACATTTTTGTGAGGGCAGGTCTGAACCCTACCTAGGGTTTGCAGTTTTGGGAAAAATACAATAACTTTCATTTCAACCGTTGGATCTTCATAATAATTTGAGGAAAAGTCTAAAACTATGTTTTCTTCAATCTCACTAGACAGATTGGATTCATTATTTTTTTTGTAGAAGTTATTAATGACTGTTCATGGCAATAAATTGTGGGCTGCCATAGTTATGTTTCCAATGTGATATACAATGCCTAATAACATGTGTTATATAAATATTGTTTTGGATTATTGTTGAAGGTTTGTGAGATGTGTTGTGAATCCTCCTAGCTCTGCATCATGAAGGGTCAACATAAGAAAATGAGTGGAATTCTATGTTGTTGCTAGGCACACGTTGGATTTTATTGTATTTCTGCTCTAACTTGGCATAGAAATGAAAAGGATCAGGATCAACATATAGTGTTACCTCTTTTCCTTCATGGAGAAACTTTAGGAATTGATGAAAAGTGGAAGGGATTTCTTGTAATGCATGGATCCAAGGGTGTCCCAGGAGGAGGTTGTATGGAAACTCAAGGTCCAGTACTTGACAAGTGGTTTCTATGAGGGATGGTCTTATCTGCACTAGTAACCTGACTGGTCCTTCAAAATTTCTTTCAAGGTCATCGTAGGCCCTTATCGTGATACTATTTCCTTTGTCAATCACATTGTCAGAATAGCCCAACTTTTTGACAAATTTTAAGGTACATATGTTTAAACTTGCACCATTATCTATCAGTACCCATTTGACCATGGTTTTATGAACACCAACCTCTATGTAGAGGGCTTGGTTATGGAATGTTCTTTGGGGTAGATATTTCTCAAAAAAGATTAAATGATTACTTGTTGTGATCTTACCAACCATAGCTTGGAACTGACTAGGATTGAGGTCATCAATATTTCTTCTAAATTAACATCACATTTCTATCCATCATCAATATTTCCTCTAATTAACATCATTTTTCTATCAAAATCATCAACATTTCTTCTAAGAAAAACCTGCATTGCAATATCATTAGTACCATTCTCATCCACAATATCGGCAATACGCATCATTGATAAACCAATAAAAACATCATGTATGGGGCATTCATTCATATCAACACCATATATAAACATGCATCATCATATATTGCCATCACATAAGCATAAAATGAGAATGAATCAAAGAAGGCATATATCATATATATCATCATAAAAAAAGAGAGTACATCATTAGTGTGATAGGATATACAAAATCCTAATATCTATACAAGGCCTCGATTGGGCCGATTGTATATATACAAAACACATGTCTACAATATGTCTTTGAGCAATAAACAACATGAAGAACAAGCACAAAAAAATTAGTAAGACCTTGACAAGAATAGTAGAACCCTATAGATCACCAAAACGATCTAGTTGTCTCACAAACTGATCACCTACACCACCAACTACACCATCACTGCCCACAGAACTAGGCTCTCTGAACCATGGATGCCGAGAAGCCCTAGGAATGATAGAATCATATAGAGTCCGATAGTAGGTAGACCTCTGCAAATAATGATCACACTCTGCCCTGAGAGTATCTCTCCCTATAGTGAGCAACTATACAAAAGCCTCTGCAACATGTCGTCAACCGCTCTCACTATCTCGCTCAACCCTCAAGATATCTATCTGAGCCTTGATAGCCTGTCATCATACTATCTCTACATCTCTGGCAGCAGTCATCTAAGCTAACAATATGTCTCCATCCCTAGCTAGTGGAGGAGGATCTGTAACCTGTTTATGACCTTGCGCCTGAGGGGGGTTCTCATCTTGACCACCTTCTGCCTTATCACAATGAGCTCTATCATGAGCTCTATCCAACTACTTTGTAAGGACCTCAATACGCAGTCACTCCCCATGATGACTTGTAATACCTAATCTTCCTAAAGCGGGATCAACCCCAAGAATAATGAGTCTCAATGGCCTACATTGTGCCCACCACTCATCATAATCATGAGAAGTACCTGGATCTGTTGGACCAACCGGCCAACCCCAACCAACTGGGGAAAGTGCTCCAAACTCAGCAATGGCAATATCTATATCTGGCTAGAGACCCCATACATGAACCTCCCAAGTCATCCGATCGAAATGAGCCTCATAAGTATCAAGAACTTTGCCCTGTCTCTCCCCAAACTAACGACATACTTAGTCCAATAAATAATGCTCTAGCACAAGATGAGAATGACCAAGCAACCAACGGGTCTATCGACAGTAAACAAGGTGATCTAAATCCTCTGGCCAAGCACCACACCCCAAATAAGGTGTCTACACAAAATTGGGAATATCATCAAAAACTCGACGCCAATAAGGAAGATCCCTAGGAAAGGTATAGTGCATAAAATCCCCATAACGATAGGAGTATGGATCATCAAGGTGACAATATTTTATCCCACCCGGTTGAGTAACTATAATATGCTCCCACGCCCAAACATGCAAGAGCGAAACACCTGCAGAAATAGATTTCCTGCCCTAATACACGACCTCGTGCATATCTCTATATAAGTGGGTGAGAAGACATGGACCCCAAGCATACCTCGTACCATGCTCAACCATACTCTCAATACACACACCCCAACCTATGGGAAACTGAAAACCTCCGCTATCAGGAACAACGAGTCTTGAAATAAAATCGCATAAGACTAGCAAGATATGATCTACACTATCAGAAAACTCAGACATATCGATCTCTAACTGATGTGCCGCCAAGTGTCGAACATCTAACACCTACTACATGGCATGGGTACCATGTCAAATATTATACATAACCATCTCCCCATGAATAGGAAGACAAAGTATCCTCCATAGATCCTCAAGAGTGACGGTCGCCTCTCCTGTAGGAAAGTGGAACGAGGATGTCTCTGAATGCCACCATTCCATGAGTGCAGTCATCATAGTGATATGGGTTCTAATAGGAGGCATATAAAAAATGTAATTTAGTCCCACAACATTGAGAAAATATCACTCCAACACACCAAAATGGGCAATAGGATAAAAAAAGTGTCAAGGATGTCTCTCCCTCGGTTGCAGTACTCTGAGGCCAACCTGCAATCATTTTAAACCCACAATGTTAGGGTTTTACTCTAAACAGGTAGGAGACACATAATGACACAAAAACATGATGAAAAATGATATTTAGGATGAAAAACGAACACATGCTAGGGTTTTGAGCAAAAGCTAAGGTCAAACGCAATAAGAAAAGTCAAATGCAAGGGTTTTGAGAAAATGCTTAGAAAGCACCAGCAAAAAGCAAGCTTTTCAAGAAAAGGTGAGTTTTTCAAGAAAAGGAAAGGAAACAAGGGCATGGAAATAAGTCAAAGGCAACGATCTCTGTCAAAGGTGAGCTTTCAGGGCTTGAAGTAGTCAAAAGCGAGCTTCTGATCTAAGGTGAGCTTTTAGGTCAAATGCTCAAAACAAAAGCAAAGATTATAGTCAAAGGCGTGGAAATAAGTCAAAAGCATGGAAATAAGTAAAAGTGAAACTGAGGCAAATGCTCAAAAATCAGAAAAGTGGGTGAGGAATATTTATTTATTTATTTAGACCTGTAATACCTGATCTGCCTAAAGTGGGATCACCCCCAGGAACAATGAGTCTCAACAACCTACGTCGTGCCCACCACTCATCATAATCATGAGAAGTACTTGGATCTATTGGACCAACCGGCCAACCCCAACCAACTAGGGAAAGTGCTCCAAACTCAGCAAGGGCAATATCTATATCTGGCTGGAGACCCCATACACAAACCTCCCGAGTCATCTGATTGAAACGAGCCTCATAAGTTCAGGAACTTGGTCATGTCTCTCCCCAAATTGATGACATAATCAATCCGATAAATAAATCTCTAGCACAAGATGAGAACGACCAAGCAACCAACGGGTCTGTTGACAGTAAACAAGGTGATATGAATCCTCTATCCAAGCACCACACCCCAAATAAGGTCTCCACACAAAACTAGGCATATCATCAAAAACTCAGTGCCAATAAGGAAGATCCCTAGGCAAGGTATAGTGCATAAAATCCCCATAATGACAGGAGTATGGATCATCGGGGTGACGTTCTTGTATCCCATTTGGTCAAGTAACTGCAATATGCTCCCACGCCTAGACATGCAAGAGCAAAACACATGTGAAAATAGATTTCCTGCCCTGATACACGAACTCGTGCATATCTCTGTAAAAGTGGGCAAGAAGACATGGAACCCAAGCATACCTCGTACCATGCTCAAGCATACTCTCAATACACACATCCCAACCTATAGGACATTGTCAACCTCGACTATCAGGAACAATGATTCCTAAAATCAAACCGCATAAGACACACCTCATATCTCTCCATACCCAGAGGATCCTATTGCAGATTATCTCATTCCTCTTGTAGATGTAGATTCCATACCCTTTGATCCTCTAAACTATTGACATCGAAGGGTATGGAATCTACATCTGTAAGAGGGATGAGACAATCTGCAGCAGGATCCTCTGGGTATGGAGAGATTTGAGGGTCTCAACGGATCTCCCAAAGTCGTGTCCAAAGTATGTGGGGACATTCAATGTCTAATACAACATACATAGTGTCAAGATCAACACTAGAACATATAACCCCTACAATATGATCTACGATGTTGCCCCATGCTAAAAAACTCCCTGGTCTGTCTGGTGTAGGTATGAGTCCATATAAATAAGGCAAAATATCAAGCCACCCGAGATATGTCAAGATTCCATTTTTCCAAGACTCATAATTGTCCTTATCAAAGTTGATCATAGAAGGATGAATAGAAAAACCCACGATACTCACTCAAAAGAAAAAAAATAAGAGACTAAAAGCATCAGTGTTGATAAAGTAGATCAAATGATGTCATCTCACGTAAACAGATCCTTTCTAGGTGCCAAGATGTCCAAGTAATTAAGCAAAGTGTGAAAACACAAAATACTGAATAAAATGTACTTGGGGCAGATTTTGGAAAAAGTGCATGTATAGATCTAAAGAGCTCTAAAATACCTTTCCAATACCGCTTGGATCACGAAAATCAAAGATACAGGCAAAAAGTTACGAGCTCGAAAGTGCAAAATGAAGATCTGAATTTGACTGAGAATAACAGGAACCACTAGAAAAATCTAATGATGAGACCTATACCACTGGAAATGTTAAGGAACCAACTTTCCAATGATATCTCATTTTCTCGATTTTGAAACCGTATGCCCAAGTTATGCTAAAAAGAAAAAAACAACTGCTTCAAGGAAAATCAGGGCTAGGAGGGGGAAAAGAGGCCAACTGTATGATGACATCATGCTGACATTAGCAAAATGCTAGGTTAAATTTGATGGCCTGGAGGCCATCACTGCAAAAAAAACTCCATGCCACCAGAAAAAATGTCGGTTGTCGGATTTGTGGATGATGCCTGGAATATGCCAAAGGAATCTTAAAAATTTCGTTCGTCGATTGTTGGGTAGTTTGGCATCGATAAGAATGGAGAGTGGTGGATTTTTGGTGCATGTGCCGGATTTTCGATGGCACTCGCTAATTTATTGAATGATCGTCGAATTCTTAGGCCGACAACTATTTTGAAAGGAGTCACCGATGATTTGGAAGTGTGTTGCCACTTTGGAGAAACCACCGTTGCTTTGGGAGGCTCGCCAGTTCATACGCCTATCCAGGCATACCCTACATAGGCTTTAAAAAGCCCCCTTTTGTTTTATTTTTTTAATTTGATTTCAAAAAAAACAAATTTTTTGATTTTGTTTTATTTTTATTTGATTTTTCAAAAAAAACTAATATATATATTTTTTATTGCAGGCTAAAAATAATTTTAAAAACCCTAAAAAAAAAAATTGATCAATGGAGAAAATTTAAAAAACTAGAATAACCCTGTACCTACTATGCATGCAAATTGAGGCACCCAGATCTGTATGGATGTACATGCCTCTATTTTTTTTTCTTTTCTTGCAACTACTCGGATTTGAGCAAAACGACAGGCTATCTTAAGGTTTTCGATTTCTCTGGATGTGATGGTGAGGCTCGATTTTCTGCAGGATGCACCAAAAAAATGCTCAAGGTCAAATCCCTTCAGAAATTGAATAGGGGGTTGCAGATCTGGGCTCTAATACCATGTTGGAATTGACTAATTCAATCCAAAACTCCCATGAAAAACCTACAAGTGATTACCTATCACAATATAGAAAAAGATCAACAAGCAAGATTGTGCTCAATAACCTGAGAATTATTATTGATGCAATTGTCGGCTGAATATGTTGCCGTACAGAATTGATTAATTACAATGAATCAATCCTTATGAAAAGGATGAAAGCTAACCCTAGATTAGGGTTAGATTAGAACATGAAAAGTGTCCTCATAGGAATGAATGAGACAACATGTTCTAATATTAGAGGCTTTAATCATGTAAAATGCAACTAAGTAATTAAAGCAAATAATGAAATAAAAGCACTCCTAAGTTTAGCTTAAGTGTAATAAATCATAAAGTGACCCAATTAATTGATGATTAATTAATTAATTAGGTGATGACTTTATTACTCTAACACAAAACACCTGCGAAAATAGATTTCTCGCCCCAATACACGACCTTGTGCATATCTCTGTACAAGTGGGCGAGAAGACATGGACCACAAGCATACCTCATACCATGCTCAAGCATACTATCAATACACACACCCCAACCTACAGGAAACTGTCAACCTCGGCTATTAGGAACAACGAGTCCTAAAATAAAACTGCATAGGACAAGCAAGATAGGATTTGCACTATTATAAAACTTAGACAAATCGATCTCTGACTGATGTATCGCCAAGTTTTGAACATCTAACACTCGTTGCATGGCACAGGTACCACGTCCTATATGATACGTAACCATCTCCCCATGAATAGGAAGACAAAGTATCCTCCATACATCCTCAAGAGTGACGGTCGCCTCTCTTGTAGGCAAGTGGAACGAGGATGTCTCTGAATGCCATTGTTCCACGAGTGCAGTCATCATAGCGGTAAGGGTCCTGATAAAAAAAGGTTGAAGCTCTATCAATGGTGATTGTGATAGCACTTTGTTGCAAAAGTATGTTGATTCTTTGATCCTTATTTGTGAGGAGAGAGGTTTGTTATATAAGAAATGAGATTTTGAATCGACGATCAGGATCGCGTTGGAGAATATCCAAATCAATGGTCAAAATTTGTTGAGAGGATTTAGACATGAGAAGATTGTGCAAAGTTGATTGCACAGTTTGGGTGATTGAAGAATAGATTGGCTAGTCAGGGTTTAGATTGATCAGTTAGGATTTGATTGATCAGTTAGCAATTGATTGATTTTAGTTAGGAATTAGATGGCTGAGTTAGCAAAATTAGATTGCTTAGTTAGCAACCCATGATTTTCTCAATCAGAAAGTGGGTGAGGAATATGAATTTATTTATTTAATTAATTAATTCCTTTTTCTGTTTGATTTTTTTGATAATTGATTTGAATAGTTTGATTTAATTATTCAAATTTTGGAGGGAAACTATCATAATTAAATTATTATGATTTAATAATTCAATTAATTTAGAGGAATAAGGTGAATTAGTGATGTAATCAAATAATTAGCGTTGTTTGACTAATCAGAACAAAATAAGATTAGATTAGGACTTTATTAAATAAATGTAATTTATTTAATTGGTCAAAATGATGAAACGTGAATTAATTAAATAATGTATTATTCAATCAATAGTAGAATTAGGGTTTTCAAGAATTTATTAAATAAACGGTATTTATTTAATTTCTCGAGAATGATGAAAAAGTGAATTAATTAAATAACGTTGTATTATTTAATTAATAGAGAAATTTAGGGTTTTGGATGTCGTTTGATGCCGTGGGATGATTTTGAGGTGTTCTGAGTTGATTCTAAGATGTTCTGAGATGTTTTGAGTTGATTCTGAGATGTTCTAAGATGTTTCAGGTTGATTTTGAGTTGTTTCGAGATGTTTTGAGTTTATTCTAATATGTTCCAAGATGTTTCAGGTTGATTCTGAGTTCTTTCGAGACATTCTGAGTTGATTCCAAGATGTTCTGAGATGTTTCAGGTTGATTATGATTTGTTTTGAGATGTTTTAGGTTGATTCTAAGTTGTTTCAAGACATTTTGAGTTGATTTTGAAATGTTCTGAGATGTTTCAGGTTTATTTTGAGTTCTTTCGAGACATTCTGATTTGATTATGAGATGTTCTAAGATGTTTTGAGTTGATTATGATTGTTTTGAGACATTCCAAGATGTTTTGGGTTGATTTCAAGTTGTTTCGAGACATTCTGAGTTGATTTTGAGATGGTTTGAGACGTTTCAGGTTGTGATAGGTGTTAAGTAAATTTTACATGTCTACAAATGTCTATTATATGTGTTGAATATTGTATAATACTCTAAAGATAGTTGATGTGCAGAGATATTAGTTAGTGTAAGACAACAGTGCAGTATGAGGTAGAATGGTGATCATTCTGATGTCTATGTGTGATATGGAGGTGGGTACACTTGTTCCAATATGTTTTTTACATTCCTACATTGATACCATTCCTAATTGATGTACCATATATTGAGATAAGTTGTAGAATATTTGTTAAGGAATTCACAGTGTATACTTTAAGATAAAGTCCTGGGATTTTGGTTTGCATCCTTCTACAGAGCAAGTTGTTGTCTTGTGGTTCAAAAGATGAGATGTTCAATATTTGAAGATGTTATATCCAATAATTCAAGTGATTTCACCTTATATAATGAAAGTTATAAGTGAGAAAGTTTCGGTATATGCTCTAGCAGAGTAAAGTATTAATGAAGGCATGTTGGAATGCTTCACATTCCTCCGAAGGTGAATTTTTGGCCTTGCAGTTTCATGGACATGTTCAATGATGTTCAATGCATATTATATTATTGTATCATGTGATTTGGTGGTCTACAAGTGCAATCTTCAAAGGAAGGTGTTGTATAGGTGGTTTTGGATGCTTAATTGTTCTATAGAACATATGTTTCTCTTCTTATGATAACACTTAATGATCAAATACTTCAAAAGATGGTTGAAGAGGTATTATGCATAGCCTACAATGCTCACATGTTGGTTTGCATTATTTTTTTGGTTTCTCCCTGGTGGTGTAATGTTGAACAATTGGTAGTTGGGTCAACAGTCTTGTTTCCTTCTTCCATAGTTGATCCTGATTAATTATTTTTTCTTTGGAGAATGTGTTGAGATATATTTGGGCCCTATTATGCCATGTGTTGATCCACAACTCATTTTCTCTTCATAATGTATATGTTTGGAGCCGACCTATGTAGTATCATACGTTTCATCTAAAGTTCATCTTGGAGAAGACCTAATTGAGTTTTTGAGTTGTTGCAAAGGGTATTTATCGAAGAAAAAATTCATTTGTGAAGGTAACCACATATAGTAAATTTATATTGAGTAGTATGATGAATATGAAGTGTGTGAAGTCAGTATGATGGAGCGATTGTGTGAAAAGGGGACTAAAACATTAGCATATGTTGGATGCTTCTTTATAGTAGTTCATGTTCATTTATTTTCTCATTATAATTTTCATGTATCTTACTCTGAGATAGTGAGTCTTAGTAGGTCCTTGTATCTTTCCCTAAGGTTGTGTACCTTAATTTGTAAGTCCTTAGGGAGTGAGTCTTAAACAACATTGTAATTTTTGTAAGCAATGAGCTTCATATATAGTGAGTTAATTCTCATTGTGGTCTTTCCCTTATTGGGTTTTCCATGTAAAAATATTGGTGTCCTTGTGTGGTTTTTGTTTTCATTTCTACTCTTCTTTCAGTTAATGTGATTTGATGTTTAATCTACAAAATGAAATTGTTTAAGTTTTAGTACATGTTGATTCACCCCCTATCAACATTTTGATGTGTTCAACAATTAGGTCATTAGAGGATTAATCTTAGCATAAAATATCAAAAGATTAAGCTTGGCATAACCTACCAACACTCAAAGAGTGGATTTGTCCAAATGGATTAAGAATGTGTGCTCAAATTGAAACATCATAAGATTACATTCATGTGGGTGATTGATAAAAATGGTGTAAAATGGGTTTATTTTATAGAAATGGGGAAGTGTAGATTGAGATACATGTGGTTGGGGGGTCTAACAACTTGGCTACCCCTTGAGGTTGCACTTGTCATGCCCATGCAAGACAAGTAATGCTCCATGTATTTTGAATTCATTCTAATTAAAAATTAGTTAGAATTTTGGAATAGATTTTAGAGTATCCTACAAGGTTTTCTTTAGGTTGTAAGACCATCAAATTTGTAGGGTATTCTTATGAATCCAGTGTGATGACTAAATATTCTATAATACCCTTTGGTTTAACAATTGACCTATCTGCTAGTTGCAAAATAGTAGGTGTAGGTTGAAGTTCTATTAACTGAAGTTGTTTCATAGTTTCTTTTGTCATAACATTTATGGCTATTCCTAAGTCAATTAAGGTGTTTTTAATGAGAGTTCCATTAATTTGGACATCTACTATAGGGATTTTAGGGTCTACATATTTTGGAACAACTATACTGCCTAACATGATGTCAACAAGTTGTCCTAAGACATGAATAATCTGGGGTCCTTTCGTTTTCTACCTAGCTTTTTAAGGCACAAATCTCTCAAATTTTTTGTGTATATTGTTACTTCCTTAATTTCTTGAATGAGGGGTATTTTTATGCAAACATTTCTAAGTTGGGCCAATAGGTCAAATTTAGGTTCAAAATTGGGCTTTTGTGTGGTTAGTCTTTCAAGGAATGGTCATTCCAGACTTGTGATTTTTTTTTTGTGTCCTACCTTGTTCAGGTTCCTTTATTTGATTATCAATAATTTCTACTGGGGGATCCTCATTAGTAAGCTCTATAATGTGAGGAGAGGAAGGCATAGCAAGCATTCTTCTTGAATGAAGGTGGACATCACTCACCTCAACCCCCTAGGTTGGGTATTGGGTGGTGTCATTAGAATAGGCTTGTTGAATAGGGTTGTTGTTACGGTTAGGTGCAAGTTGGGCTAGAAGCTGAGGTTCTCTTGGTTGTGATGGAACAACCATGGCTGGATTTGGCATTATGGTAGGTTTTTATGGTTGCAAAGGTTGTTATGGTTATGGGTAGTTTATATTTTGGTTTTTCCATTATTGACTCACATGCCATTATGATGTCCATTGGTTCTACTAGGGTGGCTACTATGAATTTTAATTTGGGGCTTGGTAATATTTTTTGCAAGGTTTTGCCCTTGGTCTCCTTAATGTGGGCCAGCGTGGTGCTCAGGCTTCATGACATGGTTTAACTGTCTCCTGTGGATCTTGGATATTGTATAAATCTAGTGGTTGTATCAAGCATTAACAGGTTGATCATTTGATGCAATGCCAGTCACCTGTGAAACAATTGGTATCAAAGCTGAGGTCACAGGTTAGAACCCCTCACTTGCGCTGGGGGAATTGTTGCAAGGTGTCACCCTTGATCTCCTTGGCACAAGCCAACATGATGCTTAGGCTTTGTAACATGGTTTAACCACCTCATGTGGATATTGGATCTTGTATAAATCCAATGGTTGTATTAGGCATTAATATTTAGGTCAATCTTTTGGTGCAATGACAGTTGCCTATGCAACAAGGTTGTGGTGGTCATATCCCTTATTGTGAATCCTAATTAGGTGCTTGGTCCATTAGCCATGATTGATTTTATGTATGATTCTCGGGTTGATTATTCCACTGTGAGAAGTTTGAATCACCCCCTAGAAATGGCATATTGTAATACAATGGATCTTGAGACATACTTTGTCCTTTTTGTCAAGGTTTGCACTAGGAGCAATGTAAAATAGTTGGCCTTCTTCATCCTCCAATGCTTGAAATTTAAACTTCCCTTCCTTTTCTTCATAAATGCTAGCCAACTTCTTGCATTTTTAGTTTATCCTCTTATAGTGGTAATGTGGAAAATATTTAATTAGGGTTGCCTCTACTTCTTCTTGATATGCAAGGTATCCAATTGGGTATCTAGGTGGTTGATTATGTCCTCCTTCATGTTGAACAAGAGGTTACTGACTTCCACCCTTGAGACCCCAATGGATGTTTTATTGGAAAAAGAGGTTCTATAAACCCCGGTCTTCTTTGTAGATGATCTCAAATAGTTTCTACATACCTTGTGAATTTCCTCAAAAGGTAGTTGAGAGATATCTCCTACTCCTATGAGGTTTAAAGCATCCATACAATCTTCATGTAATCCTTGCAAAAATACTAGTTTTAATGACTCGAGAGAGAGCTTGTTCTAATGTGATTACTTCAGACAAAATTGAAATATTTTCACATAATCCTCAAGTGGTTCATCTTCTCTCTATGACATCCTGAAGATGCCATCTCTCTTCTTGTTTGTTCCTCTGCAATAATCTTGATATTTCTAGAAGAATTTGGCCTTCATTTTTTCCCAGTTGGGTATTGTATTTCTCCCCAACCCCATAAACCATCGTAGAGTGACATCGTTTAATGTGTATGGAAAGAGCTT
>VDFB02036850.1:0-20489 GCA_007258455.2 Sequoia sempervirens | reverse complement strand
TACCTTTCAAGAGAATCCAAATCCCTTAGAAAACCCATTAGAGCCACTTGAAGCATACATCTATAGGTAGGGAGAGCCTGCACCACCGACTTGAGAAGCTGAACCCACCCCACAAAAGACAACCATCTATGGGTCCAATGATTAACTTTTGCATGAAGCTTATCAATAATATTCTACCAAGAACCCCTGGGAAGATGGCGAACAAAAATTGGGAAACCTAGATACATCAAAGGGAGAACCCCTATATGAAACCTCAAGATATTAGCAATTCTTCTCTATATGGGGGTCAACGTATTGAAGAAGAATATGGAAGACTTCTCCTCATTAATCAATTGTCCTGAAGCAACAAGATATATGTCCAAAATCCTGTTCTGCTAGTAGCGCTTCCATCAAAGTATAGCCATCATCCCCATCAGGGCAGTACCATCAACAAACTACAAATGAGATTGCGGAGGCAAGTCTCCACCCCATTGCCAACCCTAAATGATGCCAAGCTCCACCCTTCTTTTCAACAAACGTCCAAGGCCTTCCACAAGAAGCAAAAAAAGATACGGAGAAAGAGGATCCCCTTGGCGCAAACCCCTTGAGGCACCAAAAAGTTTAGAATGATCTCCATTTATCAAAACTAAGAAGGAAATAGACGTGACACAACTCATGACCCATTGGATCCACTCCTCACCAAAACCAAAAGAAACAAGGATCTTCTACAAAAAAGACCATCTAACCCTGTCATAAGCCTTAGCCATATCCAGCTTAATGAACATAGCCTTCTCGTGGGAGTTGTCCATGGAGTGGATGGTCTTCGTAGCAATGACAACCCCGTCAAGAATCTGTTGACCTACCACAAATCCACTTTGTTCCTCTGAAATCAGCACTTTAAGCCACTTCACCACAATAACTTAGAAATGGTTTTATAAGCCACATTGCAAAGAGAGATAGGCTGGAACTGAGATAACCTATTAGCCCCTTCACACTTGGGTATGAGAGCAAGGAAGGTGGAATTTAGAGCATGAAGCATCTATTTATTCCTTTGGGACTCAAGGACAGCCGCCAGAAGATTCAACTTTATGATATCCCAGAATTCCTGAAAAAATTCAATCGGGAAACCATTGGGACCAAGAGCTTTACCCTTCTTCATCTAAAACACAATCCCCTCTAGCTCATCAAGAGAGATATCTTTCATTAGATACTCATTCACCTCCCTGGAGACCAACTGAGGAATACAAGAAAGAACCTGTGCTTCCTCAACAGAGCCCCCTCGTGAATCCTCCCTAAATAAAGTAGCAAAATATTGAGATGCCTCAGCAGAGATTTCCTGAAACGAGGCAAGATGTTCACCCCTATCATTCACCAGAATAGGAATGGAATTACCATGCCTCCTGTCCTTCACATAATTGAAGAAGAAGGCGGTGTTTTTATCACCTTCCTATAACCATTCAACCCAGGCCTTTAGCTTCCAATAGATTTCTTCCCGCAATTCAAATTCCTCAACCACTTTCAAAGTCTTAGCCTCCTCCCTTAGAAGATCCTTAGAGGCCCCATTCTCAAGAATCAACCGCGTAATATTATTCAACTCCTCCTGTGCGGCAACCTTAGCATGAAAGATATTACCAAAACATCACTGATTCCACCTTTTAAGCTGATAATAAAACTGCTTTACCCCATTACCTACAAACTCTGAAAAACATCAATAAGATTTAATTCAAAAATGCTATCTATGAATAATGTATAAGGTTTCCAACCTAGGAATTCCACCTCTTTTCTCAGACAATTCCACAATAGCATTAAAATCGCCAGCCATAACCCACGGATGGTAAGGAGCTAAGCTACGAACAAAACGAAGATGGGACCATAGAAGTTGTTTACCCAGAAACTCAATAGGAGCATACACATTAGAGAGGAGAATACACTCACCAGTCTCATACCAAGAGGCGACAAGGGATATAGAGGATCTAGAGGACATCCACCATAGGGGGAAAATTTTTTGAGGGTTCCAAAAGAAAGCCACCCCTCCAGAAGCACCAAGAGCCCCCACACACTGGCATTCACCATATTTCCACAGCTTAGGAGCCATGGTCAACATATTATCTACAGATAATTTAGTCTCCTGAAGAAAAAGAACATCCGGAGAATGATTCCTAACCAAATCACGAACAACTTTTTGTTGAGGGCCACTGTTCAAGCCCCTTACATTCCATGAGAGAACAATCATTTCTGGGGGCATGAAAAATGCGAATCAAGAGTCTTGACTGACCCTGACTCCACCAAAGTTTCCCCAGTTAATTTAATCTTCTCCATATCCTTTTTCCTTCCCAGCTTGGAAGTCCTGTCACCAACCCCTTTCTTCATTTCATTTTGTTGAATACCCAAACAAGAGGAGGCCAAAGAGCTCTTCCCCACATCCTTGCCTCCTTTTAGGGGCAATGGGGAACCACCTCCACCACTCTTCGAAGCTCCAATAGAATATTCTTGTTCAGTCTAGACAATCAATTGTTGATCCGTATCCATCTGCCCAACCCCAATCTCCTGCACAACCTGCATGGCCTCCAATGGTGGCCCATCCTATCCTGTACCCAAAGTTCCTTGATCCAAGTTCAGTAACCCCGGATTCACTTCCTCCTGGCTGAGATCATCCAGCACCTCAAACCTATTAAAAGTTTCATCATCCTGCCTCTCCCTCAAGGTCCGCTTCTGGCCCTGATTCCTATTGCAAGCCTTGACAGGGACATAACCATCATCTCCATTACCATCACCCGGAATAGGCTCCTTACCATTATCAGCCCTAGGTGGATTACGAGAAGGCTGAGAAGGTTGGGGCACCACAGGCTTAGCCCTAGGGCACCTACGCTGCAAGTGACCATATTCATGACAAAGACGACACCGAAAAGGTAGGGTTTCGTAATCTAGTTGTTGCACCCAAGTATATGATCCAGCACTCACTTCAACAGAATCTGGTAGTGGCTTGCTTAAATCAATTTCTACACAGATACGAGCAAAAGTCATTACCTTTTTATACTGCGTCTGTTGTGAAGACCCAATAGGTTTACCGAGCATTGAAGCCACTAAATGCAACACGTCATCCCGCCAACACTCAACTGGAAACCACGGCAACCGAACCCAAACTGGAATCCGACTCGGTATTGCCTCAGTCGGGTTGAAGCCAGCATGCCATGGCTTGATAAACAAACCCACCTGGTTATAAAAATAGGGGCCACCCTCGAAGACCTTATTCCGATCTGCCATGCAATCAAAAGAGACCATAAAAAAGTTGTTTGCAAGGAGCCTAATCTCCATCTCCCCCTCCGGCATCCAAGTCCGTTGAGCCCAGGATTCCAAAAAAAGCAGCGAGACTCTCAAACCCATGAACTTGCAATAAAAAGAGTGCCTTGAATAGTATTCAATATCATCTGCAAGCATTTCCATCGGGATAATCAGCTTCGGTCGCTCTTTGCATCTTTCCAAACACCCATTAATCTTCGTAATTCGGGAACCATTAATCGATCCTAGATCATTCATCTCCATCTCTGAAGAAAACAGCGTATTATCAAAAACATTCACTCCATGCGCCGAAGGCTTCGAACCAAATGCTGAACGAAAATCCAATTTGGGGCTAACCCCCGATGTTTCCCCACCCGGCATAGCAAAAAACAAGATCCCCAGCAGGCATGCAAACCCCCAGGACACTTTAGCAAGAAATGGAAAAAAGAAAAGACCCCAAGGGCAGGAGCAAAACCCTTCCACCCACAAGCCACCCAAACAGTAGCAAGAAGGCCTCCAGAAAAGAAAAAAACCCCACCACCACAGCCCCGATAGCTTCAAAACCCCCCCCCCACAACGCAGAAGTGAGCAACACACAGAGAACGAGCTAGGGCACGATCGCCCTAGCTCGGGTTTACAGAGCACCTAAACGCCAATGCCGTTTCTCTTGACTAAATTCAAAAAATCATTAACTAATATTTATTCATTTATATTGAGGTTGACATTTATAAGATACAACTTCATCTTGGAGTCACATCTTTTATTAAATAACATTTAATATTTTTTTATTATGCTTGAGGCCAACCTCCTACATAATCAGTGATTTGTTGAAGGATCACATCTTCTCATTGATGGTCGACCTTGTACATTTGAAGAGACACCACCCTTGAGTTCTCATCATCAAATTGTATCTAATGAATGTGCCATTCGATCATTCATTGATTCACATTCATTGTTCATCATAAGTTCTATATACATAAGTGCAAGTTTGTGTATCAAGAAGATCATCAAGTGCAAATCGATATAATTGAAGGAGGTTGAGTTTTCTATCAACAAGTTGCATTATATTATTTTTGTATTAGCATTAGATTGTGGTGCTCTTAATTGGCCTCCATATCGGCCTCTTTGTAAAGGAGACATTCATTGATATTCAATATATAAGTGATATATTGTTGCTGGATTTTTCTCCCTCAAGTGGATGGTTTTTCCAAGGTATATGTTTTGTTATTGTGTCTGATTTTGAATTAAATTCTATCTATCTAATATAATCATAAAAAATAACAAAAGAGACCCAATCTTGTATTGTTCTCAATAACAAGTAGGTCCACTAATAAAATCATGTATCCTTCTAACAATAAACTAGCATGGCATAAGTACCTCAAAATAACATTGCAAACATGGACCATCACATGCCTCCAATATGTACAAAATTAAAATAATAGTAGGTATATATGTAAATGTGATGAAGATTAAAATGGTGTTTATAGGTTCTTTAAAATTTTCACTATCTAAAATGGTGATACACAAACAATAATGGATGCAATACATTGTAGAGATGGTAAATAAATATGAAATGATTTTCTAAATTTTTTTTATGTTTAATTGTTGAATCAATTTAATAACTAAACTATATAATTTATAAGTTTTTATGGCATTACAATGGAGGATCATGTTCAACAATATTCTAGATAATCCATACAGTTTATTGTACTTTCACCTTATATTGTATATTTACAAAATTGGCTCATTAGCCTAATTATAAGAAATATATTGATATCATGTGTTCATGAAAAATGGTACGATCTTATATAAAATTAGGTTTTATCTCTTAGAATTAATCCATTTATCATTTCATGCATTCACCTAATTTTCTTATTTATCAAACTTATTCATACACCTACTTCTATATAGCTATTAGCCACCTAGATTTAATCATTTAGGTTTGAGAAGCATATGAAGTAATTGGTATGATCTTGTGTAAAGTTAGGCTAGATGATACATGTGTTTCTTGTAATATTTAGGTTTCAAAAGAGTATGAAGTAATTGGTTGAATATGCAATTTCTTACACATTTAAGTATTCAAAATTTGCAAGTAATAGGGATGATGTTATGAAAATACTAATAGTTTAAGGGTGTTGTCACAATAGTGGTTTACAATTTCTAGGAGATTCTAATTTTTGCTAAAATCACATATTTTTAGAAAACATAATGATTTAAGCCTTAAAATTTTCCATTTAAAGCATTCCAATTGAAGAGGGTTTGATCAAACTACCTTAGATAAAACCCCCTTGGATAGAACCCCACTAGTTTTAAACCATACCTATAATGGAGTCTCATTTATGCCTATCAAAATGTTGATAAAAAACCAATTTGGATTTACCTTTTGAAGGATCAAATGAATTCATCTATTTATTTTTTTTAAGTATGTAGTCCTTATTATAAGCTTTCCAAAAAGTATAATTTTAAATAAATTTAATTTAATTATTATATTTATTTTTTATTTCTTGTGAATGTAGGTTTTTCACTAAAAATCAAGCTCTTTGTTCTAGACATGTGGAAAAATAGCACATTATAAAAAAAAAAAAAATTGAAAAAATATGAGTGCACCAAATATTGAAGTCCTTGATCCAACAAAAAAAATAAAATTGTATTTCAATACATACAAAAAATGCTACGCATTAGACGGCCGCACTATGTTTGAATTGTAATTGGTTTGACTTCAAACCTTGATTAAAGAAAAAAATATTCAATAAGAAACTATCTAACCAAGTGGAAGCACTAGATATCAGAGTTACAAATCTAAATTTAAAATAATTAGAATTTTATCCTTTATGGAAAAAAAGTTATGCATTATACCATAAGAGTCACTTTTTAAAAATGTTATTTTCTGAAAAAAAATTAGTTTTTGAGGGAGATGGAAAAAGAAGTGTAATATAATTCCAAATTTTTTGAAAAAAAATATTTAGAATCTACAAATTCCTCACGGTTTAGCCACTATAGTTGCCTAAAAGTGAAGATTTAGTTAAAAAAAATTATTTCAGTGTCTAGTTTGGCCAAAACTTGTAAACAACTATTGTGGGATCACCCTTAACATGCCAAATATTTAAAGCAACACACTGCTCATAGTAGACATTTTATGGAAAATAGATCAAAATATCAAACTCAACTTATGAAAAACACACATTAAAGTGATAAATTTTTAAAATAATATGCCGAATTGAGAGCATGAAAAGATAAACAACATAGATTAATCATGCACAACAAAATTTAAGAAAAACTAAAATACAAGTTTTGACTATCTCAATTGTGTGTATTACCAACATTCATGGAAGCGGTTAAACAATTAATGTGAGGAAATATGAAAATAATTCGATAATGGAATGAGATCCATATATAGATATCCAAAGGTGGTACCACATGTGAAACTAATAACTATGGAGGAAGAGTTGAAATATCCACTAAATTCAAACTGATGGAAGATGAAGATCAATCCATAGGTTTAACTATTAAATCTAAAAATAATAAAAAATCTATATTATATAATAAGGTTGAACAACTAGAATATAGAAATAGGAAGTTTAAGAATATATAGTGCTAATAAAGTAACTATACTAGTAGGAATAGGGAGACTATAAGGCTAAGGAAAAAAGAGAAATAATTAGGGTCAACAAAAGTAATAAAGTACAACAAGAGAAGATAGGAAAATTTTAACTGCACCAATATGGACTAGAAGACATGAAATGAAAGGTGTGAACTTAAAAACAATCCCTTGAAGATGGAATGAAAAAATAGAGGGTAAAATTAAAGGCATGGTGTTATAAGAAATAGAGAATTCCCTAATGTCTATAATTATTAAGGATTTATTGAAGAATTGTGGGCTACAATGAATTTAAAAAGACAAAGGAGATAAATGAATCAGGAAAAGTCATAAAGACCTAGGACTATTGGAGAATGAGAATGGAAGAATGCGTATAGTGACTAATAATTATGAAGTGATAAAAAATATGACATATTGGAAAAATTTATATACATGATAATAAAAGAAAAGGAATGAAACTCCACAATACAAGAAAATGGATGACATTTTGATGGGATAAGTGGGGAAAATGATGCAAAGTAATTTATTTTGGGATAGTTTTCTTCAAATGAATAAACTAAGGTTATAGTCCATGAGAAGGTTTCGTAGTTCAAAAAATTGAGATGGATAGATTGAGAAATATATTAATAGTAGTAACATAGATTATTGTTAACAAGAATAATATGGTGGGGATTAAAGGAAGGGTCAAACAAGATTCAACTAATATAGAAAAATAGAAAATTTGGTTCAAATAAAGTCTAAGGAGGTGAAGAAGGAAAAAATTGAGAGGAATCTACAATATATGTGTTGTTTACAAAGTCCTCCATATTGGTAGAAGAAATAAATAGCACAACCCTTATTGATATGTAGTTCATAGGGTAATATATGTGTTGTCTTCAAAAGAATAGTGGAACCTCAAGTGGAAGAAATAAGTAATACACAATGTTTTAAAGTGATCCACCTCACTCACTAACAACTTGAGAAAGATGCCTTTAGCTTCTACAAGTGTACCTTTAAGATCAATACAATCTAGAAGGCTTCTCAAATGATACTTATCATGGAAAACCATTTGATATGATAGTTGTCAATGAATGAGGAGGATCATCCCTAGCCAATAAAAATAATCACAATCCTTAATTCAAGAGTGGATCTTGATGAAGCAATTACAGCACAAAGATTTTTATAAATATATTATAATCCTTTATTCATGGATAGATAGATATATAGATAGATAGAAACCATTAATAAAGTACATATAATTTAGGGGAAAACAAATAGACTGATAAATAATCGCATGTACCTCGTATAAAGATATCAAATAGCATATTTTATGTAAAGGATTATTTAAGTGCAATAAAATATAATATAATTTTTTTGATGGTGTACAAAGGTTCCAAGGGATTGGAACTACATGGGGTGGCACTTAACTATCAAAAATCCATTATAGTATTATATTATTTAAGGAGAAATAAGATACTTAGTATAGGGGGATATTGACCTAAGATATTGGCAGTATAAAAGTAGAGTTGTAGATTTGAAATCCTTATTAGAATCATTATGTAATACCTTTGTAGGTGAATATTTCTTTCAATAGAAAACATCTTGAATTAGTTTCCTAATAAGATATATAGACAACAAACAATAGTACAAGGATAAGAAATAAGTATCCATAAATGGAAGAATATTCTTATACAATTGGAGGAAAATTTCCTTAAAGGAAAGCTAGCTACACTAAATTTTTCTTTTGGATTTCAAAACAACTAACCCATGACCCCCACTATCCCATAACTGTCATCAATGAGATGTAAGATGGATTAGTCAAAAATTGTGGAAATCATGGTTGAACATTTGGGCCATCAACCAGAGTATAGAGGGGCTCAAGATTTTGAAAACCATCAAGGCATGAGACCACTTGTTTATGATCAAATTTATCAAAAAACTAGACAAAAATCTAGATACCAAAATGCACTCAACCAAAATGATCTACTAGAGTCATGGAAAGATGTGGCTTCAAGGTGTTCATAAGATGTTTCACTCTTGAAGGTAGGTACAAATGTTTCTATTCCTACCTTTTTCCTATGTTAAACCATCTTGAGCATAACAAAAAGATGAGTTTCCATTTTTTCTTATACAATTCTCTTAAAAAATTTATTCTCAATGTGCTTTTGGGAAATCTATTCTACCTCTTCATCAAGGTATCATCTATTACTTGTTTAGATATGAGCTATATAAACCATCAATCCATTCTTTTAGGCCTAAAATTATTGACATGAACATATTTCCCCCAAAATTTTCTAGTCAATCTTCCTCCACTATCTCAAAAAATCATCTAGCCAAACCAAACACCCCTCAATAACCCAAAGTTGTTATGCAAGATAAACTTGTAAAAACCCCTATAGTTAAGATTCTTGTGCCCCCCACCAAACCCCATAAGGTTAATGTTGCATACCCCTTTATCTCCACTTCCACTGAAAATGTGATAAAGGAAAATTCATTTTGCTTAATGATTCCTCTAAAACCCATCATATCCTTAGCCCCAAGCCCTCTAAGTAACCCCATGTTACCAAGCACCAAGGGTATTGACCTAAAAGGGATTGCATAGATGCCCAAAAGAAAGAGAAAAAAATGATTCTATCCACTAGTGTAGCTCTTCAATTATTCTTCACACTATTGAGAACCATAATTGTTTGGGTTTATAAAAAAAATGAAACCTCCAAGAAAATCATGATCTCCATAACAATGTTATCAAATGATTTTTTTTGTAGCTACATAACTTTAACCTCAAGCTACAACACATTGCAAAAAGTATTGTTTGATCAATCTAAAGAACCAAAAATGAAATATGTAGATGAGGAAATATGGACTAAGTTGCAAAAAATTGTGGCCTCTTTCAACAATAGGAAATCCTTGAAAGGAAGTTTCTTAAAATATAGAAAAACTAAGAAGACATGAAGAATAACCTCTATAGCCTCCTACCTATGAGTAAAGAAACCATCAAGACTATAACCATCAACCTCTGCATATTATAAGGGGGTACTTCTAAAATTAGGGACAAAGAAGGGACCCTAACACTCAAACACTTGATCCAATCGAGGTCACATTTGAAGAATAAGTTATTTTTTCTTGAGGAGTCATAGGCAGCTAGAGGCCTACAACATCAAGTCTACATTATTTTAATTCATTTCCTTACTATTTTAATTCATTAGTCTGCATTATTTTAATTCATTTCCTTGCTATATGTTTACTAGCCCTATGTAGGATTACTAGTTTCAATGATTTTTCAATTATTTCTATTTCATATCTCATGAGACATTTTTTACTTATCTATTGATTATTTCATTGTAATAGAGTCTAGTCCCTAAAATAATCCCATTTTTTATCAATATAAAAAATAATTAATATTATTCTTACATTATATTAAAAAAATTATTATTAATATAATAATTATATAAATAGAAGTTAAAATGATTGTTTAAAATATTATTTTAAATTATATGTTTTTAAAAGATAAATATTTTTACTAGATAATACAATAAGATTGTTATCTATGTTATATATCATATATCTTTTTGAAATTTTGAAATTGATATAAAATAAATAAAAACAAATTCAATTTTTTATATTCAAATAAAATAAATTTAAAAGTTTCTCCATTTATAAAATTTAAAATAAGAGATACCTTAATTTTTAGAGATCTTATATCCTCTATTAAGATTTTACCCTCCATTCATATAACACATATTCCATAAAAATAATATAACTTAATTAAAATTAATGAAAGTAAATGTTAAAAATTGTATTGAAAAATAGTCATAGAAAAACATTTAAAACAAACATAATTATCAAGCTATTGAATTACTTAAACTATTCAAAATAAAGAAATGTAATCTAAAGATGATTAAATTAATCAAACATTTATAAGAATCAATTTACTAAAACAAATGGCAAAGCATGTTTTCAACTAAATATAATGAGCATTTTTCAAATGAATTCATAAAAAATTTAATTTTAATTTCTTGTTCAATTTTTATAGAACTCTCATAAATTAATAATAAATATTTTATTTAATTATTAAAAAATAATCTCTCTTTTATAATAATTCTTTTTTATCTAATTTACATTTGTTAAAATTTGCATTAAAAAAATTAATTAAAAATAAAATTTCAAATAACTTCTTAATACAAAATTCAATTTAATAATTTTTTATTTTATTAAAATATTTATAATATATAAAATTAATAAATTATTATTGAAAAATCAAATCTTGTGAATGGTAAGGAAGAGGAGTTTAAGATATTCCGGTTCTAGCTGGAAAAAAGACGACAGCTGCTTGGCGTAGGGATTAAACAGAAAAATAAAAAATACAAAGTAAACTGCAGTTTTATTGGCTGCAAACAATGTTACAGTTAAGTGGAGTGAAAGGAGAGTTAACTTGCTGAAGAATGGAGAACGGCAGCTATAATGTATGGGATGGTTATCCATGCTTGGGTGCATTCTAGGGGCTGGATAGCCGTTTCCCTATTTTATATGCTGAAAATTGCTCATTTTCTTATGAACTTCTATTTTTTAAAATAAAATCAAACAATTTCTTTTAGGTTTTGTGATTTTTACATGATGCTTAAATTAATTGTTAGCATCTCACATGCCATGTGTTGGGTTTAAAGTATTTATGATTTGCATATCTTTCTAGCAGATAAAATATGCTTCTAGTTAGTTAACCTAAATTTATTTGGGTAGTACAATTTGGAAAAGGAAAACTCAGACTTGATGCTTGAAAAGAGAGAATGAAATTGCAAGTCACATTTTAACGCAAGGCAAGCAAACTGCACCAGCAGATGAAAAAGACTCAGGAATAACATATATTCACTACTTTAGCAGAAGCGTTCACATCTACAGGAGAATGCAAAACGCCACACACATAGCCATCATCTCAAAAATTAACGAAGGCATTTAATCCCGACTGAAAAGAATCACCTCAACGTATTCACATGCCTGAATATGCCTTTGAATGACAGAAGACAGTAACACAGCAATTAAAATTTGAGGCTTTCGCATCTCCGAGGACATTAATTTTGTTGACATTTCTGACAAAGGCTGCAAACAGGTACAGCTACGGCAATAGTTATTCTATGGGTAGGTGCATCCTGCCTGGATAGCCGCTGCCAAATAGACTCCACCCCCTTAATGACTACTAATAGTCAATAAATTAATGGTCTGCAAAGACACTATATTTAGCCTCATTGTGGGAGAGCCAAAAAAAGAAAGAGCCCGCTTGGGCTGTAATATTAAAAGGAATCACTACATGGTTCTGGAGGGTTTTTATTGTTTTTGGGTCTGTTCAAGGAGATTCGTGCATATTTTGGTGAATTGATTTTTCTTTCTGGTAAGGATGGGTCTGTTCAAGGGGATTCGCATACGTTTTTCTCACTTCTATGCGCAGGTGGGTATAAGGTTTAACTAATTTTCTATAGTTTATTCCAATATTGCTCATCCACCCAAATGCTTTCTACATGGCTTCAAGGCGAGTTTAACTAATTTTTGGCAGCTCGGTGCTGTTTAGCTAAATTCAGGTTTTTAACCTTCGTTTTGTTTTGTATGGTCATCTCTTTGCTCTCTCTTAGTAGAGAGTTTCATCTAATTAAGCTGTGCTTACCGCTTGGTAATGGGTTTCTGAGTTTGTTTTTGAGGCAGGGATGGGTTTCTGAGCTTTTTCTTTCTTTCTTTGTATAATTGGAATTTCAGTACTGTAAAGTAAATAATGATTTTCATTTTGTATCACATTTTTTCCAGTTTTATTTTAGAAACATTTTGATTTATTACAACGAACTTTCTCGTTATGTCTCATTTTGTGTTTTGCCAGTACATTCTACCGATGGCGAACCAGCAATCATCTATTCAGTATGACGTATTTCTTAGTCACATGGGAGTAGATGTGAATGACAGTGTAGGTAGCCTCATTTTTCATAATCTCCAAAACAAAGGGTTTAAGGTTTTCTCCGAGTCAATGCCAATGCCACTTGGGGATAAGAGACCTCAATCAATAGAAGCAGCTATTCACTCATCATCTGTCCATGTCATCATATTTTCGCCTAAGTATGCAGAGTCCTATAGGTGCTTGAAGGATCTCCAGCTCATCCTAAGTACAGGCGCTTCTTTTATTCCTGTGTTCTATGAAACTCCGCAGTCGGAGCTTCAAATGAAGGACGAAGAGGGTGTTTATGCTCGAGCATTTCATAAGTACACTGGAAACGTTGAGAGCCATACACTTGAGGAATGGAAGAAGGCACTTTGTGAGGTTTCAGATATCGAGGGCTATACTTTTGAGGGGTAGAAAAACCATTTATTTTTTCTGCTCTGTTCTCATGTGTTTTCTCATTCTTAGTTTCTTAAGCGTGCGGATATTGTTATTTAAATGAGACTAAATATCTAAAATAATCTTTTGAGAGGAGATTTATTGTGTATTTCAGGGATCAGGGAGTGTTGCTGGAAAAAGTTGCAGAAAGTGTGAAGCGGTTGTATTTAAGGAGGAAATGGAAAATAGTAAAACGTGTCCGGTCTTACTTTTCCATTTGATTCAAAGATTCAGTCTAATCGTTTTACAGTCAGTAGGTTTATTTTGGTTTTAATTTTTAATAAATAGTTGGTGGTCTTATGAATATTTCATTTTATCATTTTATTTTGAAAGAGTCATCTTAAATTTTATTAACTTTTTTAAGAAATTAATTTCAACAAAACTTTTGAAAAATTTGAAGATTTATCAGTTCGAAAAAGACACTCCTGCTATTTTTATTTGGAAAGTTAGCTTTTAAATTTTTATCTAAAACAGACAACCAAATTTCCTAAATTTGAATATTTGTTAAATCAGATTGTAGCTTTTGTACAATTATACAAACCAAATCCATTGTTTATACAGAGTTTTGTGCATAGAACTTCTATTCTCAGTTGCAAGCAATAGCTGCTTATAGCTCATACAAATAGAAAGTATAATCAAACTAGTAATAGCTGTTTATAGCTCATACAAGTGGAAAGTATAATCAAACCAGTAATAGCTCTTTATAGCACATATATTTATTTGACTGATTTATTTATATGTATGAATGAATGTATTAATAAATAATTTTTATAGAAAGGAGGGAAAGAAATTTGTGGAATGTGTTATTTTTTCAATATACAGTTGCTGCTTTTTTGCAACCTTTTTTTTTTTTCAAAGCTTATTTTCAATCCCTAAGCAGTAGCGAAAAATCCAAATTATCCTTTTCCTATAATTTAAAATTTGCATGAGAGCACTCTACTTAAATTTCATCAGAAAACCAGTCACATAAAGACATTGAATTAAATAGATCCAAATTATCTTTTTCTATAATTAAAAATTTGAATGGAAATACTCTAACAAATTAAAATAAAGCAAATTTTTTTTACTTATCAGTCACATAAAGAATTTGAATTAAATAAACATATAATTCGATTGTTGGAAATCATAATAGTGTCAGTCAATTTTGAAAAAATCCCGGATGCTTTTAAGCTGATCTAGACAGCATTTAAGCTGCAGCGAAGTTTGTGTAAGATCTTTACCCACTTAGGTCCTTGCAAGCAAATCTTAGATGGAAATGAAGATTATTTTAAAAGATTATTGTTTTAGGTTTCTGACATTACTATGCTGCAAAACGTATTCTCTGTTTTTTTAATACCTTTTAATATCATATACCTGGGGACCCTTTTAGTCGCAATAAGCTATTGTCTTCCTTACATACACTGATAGCTTAAAGCCAGTAGTCTTTCCAAAAAATTGGTTGATAGAAATTGGTTTATCTTATAGTAAGCTTTTTAAAAGTTCATGTAAAGAATTAAATGAGAACAGATCACTGCTACATTGACAACAACACTTGCATTTCATTTCGAATTTTTTATTTATTTATTTAATTTTAAATATGTATTTAATATTTTTGAAAATCTATATATATTTTATATAGAGATAGAATATAAGGGACTAAAAATCTAAGCTATTAATTAAATAAATACAGATTCAAAATGTGGATATGATTGAATTTGAATATAAAAATAAATGACAATAATATGTATTTTGAATTTGTTAAAAAAGAGAGAAAATAGTATAATAGATGGTGTATACTTGATTTTTGATAATTAAAATAATATTTAAAAGTAAATCGATAACTCAAATATGTAAAATTTAGAAATATGCAAGTTACTCAATAGATTGTGGGTTACATAATGATAATACACCATTGAATCAACCCTAGTCCATAGAATTGATCTAGAGTGCATGAATGAATATGATCTAGTATTTTATAAACTAGAGTTTTGCCTTGATGTAGAGACTTGGAACAAAGAGATTGTTAGTGTTGAGAAACACCTTTGAGAACCTTGCTAGGCAATGATCTCCTTTTGGTCAAACTCATCTTACCAAGTCAACAATTATTGATAAAAAATTGGAAGACAACATGCAATGAGTGCAAGTGAATTGTGATGTGTGGCTATTTGGAAAGTGATATAAAGGATTGCAAAATCCTAGTGTGCAACAAGGGTGTAATAGCTATGAAGCTATGGTAGAAGCAAGAGTGATTTGGGAAACTGTAATATCTAGATATGGATGTCTGGCTATCATTTTGATATGAGCCAAAAGAAAACTTCACGTGTTATTGTGTTGATTGAACAAAAGAGATGACAGTGTTAGGAAGAATCAAGAGACACTCTTTTAAAAAGAGAATGAAGAGACTCTCCCCAAGGTTCAAGATCACTAAGTCTTGGCTATTCAAGAATAGCTTCAAAGGCCAAAACCTTTCTATTTAACTTGAGGCTCTAATTTCTTACTATTATTTCTAAATTATTTATGTACAAAGCTATTTATTTCCCTTAAAAAAATATACATCCACACATACATATAATTGTCTTGAATAGATAGATAAATGACAAGTGCTCTGACAACAAGATATAGCAAGGGTGCATGATAAAGATCTATTCTAAATCAAAACTATTCAAAGTTTATCCATGGGATAAAAGAAAGAATAAAAGATGAAAGGGAGAGAGGAAAAGAAAAGAAAAAGAGGGAAAGAGAAGAAATGAGAAAGACAAGTTTGTTAACTTGGAAGATAACCATTTACTAAATGAGCCTCTCCTACAAACACAGGGAAAACCACTCAAACCATTGTCAATCTTGCCTCAACATGAAGCATGATCAATATGTTATAACAAAATATTATTAGGGTCGAAACCTTATCATATTCTTTTTTTATTCAAGGGGTAAACGCTTTTGACCTGAGCTATGAACCGGATACAACCATTCAACAATACCACCCCAACGGGGTTTGAACCTTGGTGGCAAGAACAACAATGCCACCATATAAACCATCACACCATACCAATAATCGAAAACCTTATCATATTCTTAATGTTCTTATTTTAATGAATTCTTTATAAAAGCTTTCTTTGAATACTCCTTCATGTAAAAAAAAATAAATTAATGAATTATTGTATAGTTCTTAATTTAGAAATTGCTAGAAACAAGGTAGTACTTTTAAAAATTGTGGTAATTACTCTTTTGGGCATTTTACCCTCCCTTCTCCCTATATTTAAGGAATGATTCTTCTCTCCATTTGAAGAGGAGAAAAAAATAAAAACTTGGAATTTGCATGAAAAAAGAGCATGAAAGGCTAATCGAAGTTGAGAGGAGCGTATCGCCAAGGTTCTATATATTTTTTTAGGTGGCGTTGTAAGTGATATTAAGATGTTATTTGTGGGGTTTTTATCATTAATGATTTTCCTCAAGTAAATTATTGTGTTTGTGTAATTTTTATTTTTATTTTTTATTATTAGTTTATTATTTAAATATTTAATTTACATAATTTTAATTATTGATGATTGTCAAAACTTAAATATTTTAATGCTATAACATATTACAATCATCTAAGAAAAATAAAATGTATGACATAATATTGATACATAGGCTATAAACAACAAAATCATTTACAAATATGATTGACTAAAATTTTTGGAAATAAAATAAATAGAATTTATGTGTTGAACACTATGATAATGTGTCTTGGTTCACTCAAGAGTACAAGACGGTATATGTTAGCCTCAAGACCTAGTTAGGTCTATTCTTCCAAAAAATAAAGCCACATGGTAAACTTGGGAATGACATGGCTATGATTGAGCTATGGAAAGCTTCTAAATATATATTTAATCGTGATGCTAAATTAAACCATTATGATCTAATTGTGTGAACTACTCTTATTATGTATGGATGATTTACCTACTACAAATATGTACTTGGATCTATGTTGACTTTAGGAATAAGTTCCTTAAAATGGCCATTTCTAAATATGAAAATTAATGGATGATTGTATTCTAATATTTATGATTGGTTATATACAAAAAGTTGTGTTCACAAAAGTATAATATTGTCTACTATTACTATTGTTAGTTTGTGTTTCTATCTAATAAATACACAGTAATTCCATATAACACTTAAATGAAGTGAATTTCCTTTCAGATTACTTTAATAGCTTATATTTTCCTATGTACATATGACTAGAGAGAAGACAACTCATGCTAGTTCAATGTTATTCTTATGTGTTAGAAAATTTGATCCCAAGGTCTACAAAAATTTATGTGTAATTTTATGGATCACTTGATGCAGTATGCAATAAAGTTAACCTTTATTCAAAGGTTGAAACCTTTGAAGGTCTTTTTCCTTTTTCTAAATGACAATGAAATACCTTCCAATGAAGGTCATTGAATACCTTTGAACAAAGGGCCTTAGTAAGACAAATTTAGTGTCTTCTTCAAAATTTCCCTAGAACTTCTAGTTTCAAACCTCAGGTTGGACCATCAAATATAATTAACATGACAAGATAATTTGCAAGATCATAGTCCTCAAAACGAGCTTTCCAACAAGTATAACTTTTACATATTTTCATTTTATTATGTATTCAATTTTTAATTTTTACTGAACATAGGTTTTTCACCGAGCATCAAGTTCTTCATTCTACATAGGTGAACAAATAGTAAAATATTGAAAAAAAATATATATCTATGCACTAGGTATCGATGCCCTTGTTTCACTAAAAAGAATTAAATTTTGATATATACACAACAATTTACGCTTAACGACATGACCTATGTCCAAATTATAATTACTCTAACTTCAAAAATTAATCAGAAAAATAAGTAACAAAAAATTATGAAAAAATACCCATGCACTAGATATTGATGTTACAAATATATATTTTGGAAATTATAATTTTATCCTTTCTAAGAAAAGTTATGATGGACGACATAAACGTTACCTTTTAAAAATGTTGTTTACTACAAACAATAGTTATTAAAAGTTACATAGAAAGAATCATGATTTATTCTTACTAGTTCGCATCATCTTCAAATTCTTAATGGTTTAGTTGTTATAGGTCTTACAAAGTGAAAATTTAGTTAATTTTTTTGATATCAATGTCCATCTTAGCCAAAAAGTGGGGCTCATTATTGTGGGATTATCCATCAATCAAGCAACATATATGCACACATTAACACATTCAATGCCTAATATATGTGGAAACCCAAAATGGGAAAAAACCACAATGAAAAGATGTGACAACCATGACCATACACCAAAATTACCATAACATTTTTAAGCTTAAAATTTTATTAATCTTATTAATGTTCAATAATCTCAATCGAATACTCAAGATTTCATAATAGCCAATCTGGGTTCTTCTGCCCTCTGGGCTTACTTGTTTTCAAAAAATATTTTACAAAAATGATTTTGTGAACCATGCCTCCATCCTTGAAACATGGGTAACTGTGAGCACCTACAAATCTACACAAAGCTATTCCTCCAACATTTTGTTAACAATGAGGTTAGTTCATATAAATGTACAAATACTCCTATGAAATAATGCAAAATGTTTCCTAAACATGATAACAAAACAAACTAAATTGAAAGAATGAAAGATACATAATGCACACCTACTCCATAGTGGATTGGTCTCACTTTGTTGTGAAAAGTGACCCTTTCCCAACCCTTGACAAGCTCAAATGATGCAAATGTAATGGTGATAAGAAAAATTAGTTCTCAATTTAAGAGAGTAACTTTGCATGAGAGTGTAGATAGGTTGATGAAGAATGAGGTCTTTATTTATAGATTTTCAAATTGGAAGAATTCTCATAAGAGAGCAATGTGGGATAAAGATTGGACAAATGAGATGAGGCCACTTGTCAACTTGTCATAGGTTGAGGAATGTGCAAGTTTCGGCCAATGTGCCCAAGAGAGGGATATTTAAATTTGAATTTGTGAATTAAATGTTGAGAGGGGGACATGAAAGAGAGAAGTTATTGCAATGTTGGAAGGGACAAGCCAACTTGTCTGAAGCATTTTCAAACTTGAGAGAATATTCCAAAAAGGTGCTTTGTTGAGGGAAAATGATGATATTATAAATGGATTAAAATGATTTATTGGTGCAAGTGGGAAAAGCTAGAGGATGTGATGGGTGGTTAGGTTAGGCTAATTAGGATTAGATTAGCTTAAATGATGTTTAGATGATTTTGACCCTTTTGACTTGAATATTTGGATTTATTTAAATAAAAAAGGGACGAAATATGCATTTTGAGAGTTCAATTAAATAAAGTTTGGTTTATTTAATTAAAAGGTTGATGTTTGATTTATTTAATTTAAATGAACAACCTTAGGAATGAGTTTAATTTACCTGATGAATGGGTGAAGGTGAACTTATTTAATGATTGAATGAATATGAATTAATTAAGTGCATGATGCTAATTTTGCATGTTTACATTTTTCCCCTCTTTGAAGCAATGTACTTGTTGTGTTGGTTCAAAGAATAAAGTTTCCATGATCAAAATTCAAAAAATTTCTATTTTTTTTCGGATGCCCCTGCAGAAAGAAGTACACTAGTACATTACCCCCTCGAGAGATCGAGCGAAAAGATTCTATTTGAGGGTCGATCTCGCGATAAAAGGTTCAAAATGGATGGTTATGGATGATGATGCAAATAAGATGTTTTTAAGATACTTAGAATAACAAATCTATATGATCTTAAACAACTTAAATGATGATATGATGTGATGATGGATGAGATGGATTATGTGATATGATATGATTATGTAATGGATGTTTTATGCAACTATGTGATTTATGAAATGCTTAGACTAACATATCTATATTATGATGATGAACATGTATGTGGGATGATATGTAGAATACTGATGGTTTGTGGATGCAAGATGGATGCACTGGTGATGATGATTAACTATTCATGTTGTGATGTTAGTGAGGAAAAGAAGACATTAAATGATGACAAGAGGATCCAACAGGCCAACTTTATGAGAGATGATGATGAGAAATGATGATGATAGATGGATAATTTTCCTATCAAGGATTGGGATTTTAAAAGGGTCACTTACCTTATGTTTGATAACAGGCCTAAGCACGATGCATCAAGGTATAAAGGACCAGGATGGCATTGTACTTAGTGTGATGGACTTTGACTTGGACAAATAGATAGGAGTATTCTTGTTCACACTTGACATACGGAAACCTTGCTAGGATGCACTTTAGAAGTCTCAAACATCTCGGACCAAAACACGAAAAGGTATAATCAATCACTTTTAATAGTCAACAAGTTGC
>VDFB02036849.1:0-12189 GCA_007258455.2 Sequoia sempervirens | reverse complement strand
TGCCAAGGCCAGTACTTCTCAAGTGCAAACATTCTTTCTCTGCGAATTTGTGCTCATGCAAAGTCAATGTTGGGTCGGCGTAAGGGATATGGCACTCAGACCTTTTAAGTTATAAGAATTTTGGGTGCACCTGGAGAGGGACAACAAGTCTGAGCTGGATATAAAACTCTTAGAAAGTGGGCTAGCTCATGCTGGAGGGTTTCTAGAAGTTGTGTTGAGTGTGGGTCTGATAAGTGCATGTGTGAGAAAGTACATTCCATAGACACAGGAAATTAAAGCCATAGGCAGGATTGTAATTGCAGAAATTTCTCCTGAAGTTGTTTCCCGCACGCTGGGGATTCCAGAAAGGGAACCTATAGAAGACATGTATGTTGCAATGGTAGGTGAATTTTTTAAAGCAAATAAAGACTAGTGTAAGAACTCCATGGCCAAAACCTGGTTGAAGTCTGAAAAGAAAGGTAAGTCGCAACTGCCAAGTAAACTCAAAAGAGTGCATTTTAAGGGAGAAATTGCAGATGCTATTGCTTTATTGCACTGCATTGTTGGGAATGCACAAGTTGAGTTATTTGAGGATTGGATGTGTTAGTTTATATTGATAGTCTATGATGAGAACATTTTCATTGACTGGGCTTAAGTTATTTGATTCCATTTGAATGAAAAATTAATTAATTTCCATAAGACTGCTACTTTTTGTATGTGTTCTTTCCTGACGCACATTATAGGTAGTCAGAGGTGCTTTTGGCCTGGGTTGGATCCACAAGGAACCCCAACTTCTACTATACTTGTGTATAAACATTTTCCTCAGTTCACTGAACAATTTGGAATGGGTGATTTTTTTTGTGTTAATGATGCATTTTTAATGGAGGTCATGAGGAAGCTAGATGGAAACCAGAAATGCACCTTTCCCCTAAATTAATTTCTCTTGTATCAAAATTTGGGAGTTTTTATATCCAAATTGATAAGTTTTCCTATCTAAGAATAGGGGGTTTTGAGAAAGCCCCATTTAAATTACCTCGGTATCCTAAAGATTTATTGATATTTTTGGAAGTTTATCAATAAATGGCCATGGTTAATATTAAGTATACAAACATGGGTAAATGAGGGTATGTCTTCCCATTGGAGACCCTTTCTTTTATGTGCAAAACAAACTAGATGGATAGGGGAGCTGAAGGAATTCAAGAAGAAATATAACCTCTAGAATATGTCTATGAGAGCTGATTTTGATAGTAAGGGTTTTCTGAAGAAGAATCTCTATGGAGGGAGATTATATAGCATCACCCATCTATCAAATATTTCTAGGAAGATCATGTCGATGAGAATGAATTTTTGAGAAGAGATTATATGAGGCTAACTTTAAAATAGATACAGGCTTTCGGTCTATCATTTCACATTCCTGAAAATGTAGCTAAGGATTCAACAATCATAGATCTTGGATATGAAAAATTGCTTGATAAATCCCACCCTAGGGTTGATTGGAGCCAAAGTGAAATTTCATATATGAGGGTGCATCTTCCTAGTGCTTAAAAGAACCCAGGAATGGTTGGATGGGAAATAGCTGCAAGTTACTAGTCTTGTTCAGGAGCCTAAGTCATCACAGAAGAATGAATAGGGGTCTACACAAGCATATGGTGCAAGTGTATCATTGGGAAAACCCTATGTTAGGTCCTCTAGTGAAAAATCTCAATTAGGAGGTGATGGTGATAGGCCAGAAGAAACAATCAAGTTGAAGAGCATCTGTGAACAAGACAGTGTTTTTCTCCTACCCCTAAGAAGAAGACCAATCAAGAAAAACTTGTGGTTACAGAATCTGAAGCTATCTTTCAACAGATCGCTAAAGATAATATATTTCCTCCTCTATCTGAATTGCCCTCTTCTTTGGCTGATAATCCACCTTTCACTCCTAGCACTCCTAAAGAAACTATTAGTGGAAATGAAGATTTTGGTCTGGTAGTAGCCTCCCTAGGATGGCTAAAAAAAGAAGTGGAGAAGAAGAGAAAGCATATTCCTACAATGACAGAACTGGAATGGATACAGTTGCAAAGTTACTTCAAAGCTCTTCAAATCCTAAGAAAGCCAAGAGGATGTCAAGGATGGTGCCTGATGCTACTTCTAGAAATCAAATGTTAGAAATTGTTTTCCCTATCAAGGATTTAAATGAAGATGAAATAACAAAGGTGTCAAGACTACAAAGTCACACATGTTGATATGGGGCCTCCAACACTGGAAGGTGATGTGTACCATTTCAATTATTCAGTCAATACCTTGATTTAAAGAGTGAAAGAATAGAGGAAATAAAATATAAAACTGCAATCTCAAGTCCTCACATTGAGTAACTTTATTTCTTCCATGGCCACTCCTCCTACATCTGATGAAGCCTCAAGTTCTCAGGTAGAGGGAATCGATGTGCTCACCATAGAGAAAATTAAAAAGAATTTGAGCTATTCCAAAGCTGCTTGTGAGGGGATCGATAAAATATCTCAAGAGGCTATCTTCTTTCTAAATAAATATGTGCTCTTTTACACTTGAGTTGTTAACAAGAGGAAGGAGTTAGTAAGAAAACTTCAGTAGGTCAGAAAAGATCAAACTAGTCTCTATGTGCTTTCTCAGGAAATGAAAGAATTGAACTCTATGGATCTGAAGATATTAATTGGTGAGAAAAGTGTGAATAATCCTAAGGAGATAAACCCTTCTTGGTCTGATTCATTGGAATGGAAATTGAATATGTATGATAATCTGGTGAAGGAAATTAATAACACACTTGATCAATATTATGATATGTTGGTGGAAATTAAAGAAGATTATAATATTTTGGGAGTGGAAATTACTGATGAGTTTGATGAAAGGATTCTAGATATAAGAGAGATTTGTCTAAATTTTAAAGAGAAATTCAATAAAGAAATAGTTGATCCTGCTATAGTGATATGGGAGTCATTTTTGAAACATAGTGGAATACAGATCCACCTGAAGACTTATAAATATAGAGAAGAGAAAAGATCTCAGATGTTGTTTGAGTCTTAAAATTCCTTGGGAAAATGGAGAACCAGGTTACAAATTACTACAACGCCAGGGAGCAAGGACATTATTGCAATTGTCACCAAGTACGAGGAATATAGGCAAAGAGTAAAGGAATAGGAGGCGTTACTGAAGCAGAAGGAGGTAGAAATAATTGAAAGAGAAGGAGTCGGTGCTGTGAGTGGGACCACTGTTTAGTTTTTAGTTTTTATGTTATTTTCTTTAATTTGGCTCTCTTGATACTTCAAAGACTTTTAATTTTAATTTCTAAAACTGTTTTCTTCAAGAAACCATTATCAAGACAAAAAAAACTCTGCTATTTTTATTGCTTTTCTATTATTTCAATATAGAAAGACAATGGTGAAGTTCATGCATGTGTAATCTTTGAGTTATGGTGTGTACTGTGTGGATTGTCTATTATTGGAATGATATATTTTTGGTTAGTTTCATTGTTGTGGAATGCTTATCTGTGAATAAAGATTTTATGGTGATGGATGCGTAAGGATTTCTCAGTATAATTTAGGTGATTTGGTAGTTTAAGCTTTTATTGTTTAAGTTGTGTGGATGCCTTTATAAGTTAATTATGTTGAATTGTTAGCTTTTGTTGGCTTATAAGTTATGGATTTTGAATTGTTAGCTTCTATTCAAGGAATGGATTAATATTCCTTTCAGTTATTTATCAAAGATTTTGTGAATGAAAATGCAATAAGAATTTATAAGTAGTGTGATAAGTTTTTTTCTTTAAAAATGATATAGAATCACATATCAAATTAAATACCATGGAATACTTGATATAAAATATAAAATATCACAATTTCATGGAATACAATATAAAATATCATCAACTAAAGTTTGGAAGATGATTCATGAAGTGCAATATAAAATAAAATATCATGAAGTGCGATAAATACCTAAAAGCTACTAATTCTCTTCCATTTCCCAAATGGAGTCGGGTCCTCAAACTAACGCTCATCATCGATAGAGTAAAAGAGTTGTCTTGATTTCGAAGTCTACTTCTTCATTTTCTTCAACATGTCTCAAATTAAACATCTAATGTGTCATTTTTGTCAATGTCATTTGTCCTAGTCTCATTGCCACTATCAATGGCACTAGTACCAGCCTTTGGAATTAGAGTGTTGCACAAATTGATCCCTCTTCTTTCACATGTGGACCTCTAGATTGCGAGTGCCCTATCAAAAGGAAATTTTTTAATATTATACGCAATTCCTTTCATCCTCAAGCAATTTTCCAAATTCTTGTCTAGTTTGTTTCTAACTTTGATTTCAAAAACCCCAATGTATCAAAATCCTCTCTATCCTCCACTCACCCCAATATCATTTTTCACAAATCAACAAGAAGATTGTAATATTCTAGGAGTGGAAATTACTGATGAGTTTCATGAAAGGATTCTAGATATAAGAGAGATCTCTTTGAAGTTTAGAGAGATATTCAATAAAGAAATAGTTGACCCTCCTATAGTGACATGGGAGTCCTTGAAAATCAGTGGAATGCATATCCACCTGAAGAATTATAAATCTAGAGAAGAGAAAAGATATCAGATGTTGGTTGAGTCTAAAAATGCTTTGGGTAAATGGAGAACCAGGCTATAGATTACTACAACACTAGGGAGCAAGGACATTATTGCAATTGTCACCAAGTACCGAGAATACAGGAAAAGAGTAATGGCATAGGAGGCATTACTGAAGGAGAAGGAGGTGGAAATAATTGAAAGCAAAGGAGTCGGTGCTGGGAGTGGGACCAATGTTTAGTTTTTGGTTTTTATGTTATTTTCTTTAATTTGGCTCTCTTGATACTTCAAAGACTTTTTATTTTAATTTCTAAAAAGGTTGTCTTCAAGAAACCATTATCAAGACAAACAAAACTTTGCTATTTTTATTGCTTTTATGTTATTTCAATATTTCAATATAGAAAGACAATGGTGAAGTTCATGCATACATAATCTTTGAGTTATGGTGTGTGAATTTATTGTGCTTTTACTGAGTAGTTTTCCAGTGGATTTTCTATTATTGGAATGATAGATTTTTGGTTAGTTTCATTGTAAATTGGAGATGCTTATCTGTGAATGAGTTTACTAGTGATGGATCGTAAGTTCTGATTATAATTTAGGTGATTTAGTGGTTTAGCTTTTTATTGTTTAAAGTTGTGTGGATGCCTTTATAAGTTAATTATGTTGAATTGTTAGCTTTTGTTGGCTTATAAGTTATGGATTTTGAATTGTTAGCTTCTATTCAAGGAATGGATTAATATTCCTTTCAGTTATTTATCAAAGATTTTGTGAATGAAAATGCAATAAGAATTTATAAGTAGTGTGATAAGTTTTTTTCTTTAAAAATGATATAGAATCACATATCAAATTAAATACCATGGAATACTTGATATAAAATATAAAATATCACAATTTCATGGAATACAATATAAAATATCATCAACTAAAGTTTGGAAGATGATTCATGAAGTGCAATATAAAATAAAATATCATGAAGTGTAGTATATATACCTAAAAGCTGCTAATTCTCTTCCATTTCCCAAATGGAGTCAGAGTCCTCAAACTGACGTTCATCATCAGATAGAGTAAAAGAGTTGTCTTGATTCTGAGTCTACTCTTCATTTTCTTCAACATGTGTCTCAAATTCAACATTCATTGTGTCATTTTTGTCAATGTCATTTGTCCTAGTCCCACTGGCACCGCCAGTGCCACTATTACCTGCCTTTGGAATTGGAGTGTTGCACAACTCGGTCCCTCTTCTTTCACATGTGGACCACTAGATTACTAGTGCCCTATCAAAAGAAAAATGGTTGACATTATAATATGCAGTTCCTTTCATCCTCAAGCAATTTTCCAAATTCTTGTCTAGTTTGTTTCTTAACTTTGATTTCAAAAACCCCAATGTACTGAAAACTCTCTCATCCTCCACCGACCCCAATATCATTTTTTGACATAAATCAACAAGTTTGAAATAATTATGATATCAAACCACACAATATTTCACTCTGGCCTAAGTTTGTCCAAACCTTTTTTATTGATCCTGGTTCAAAGGACTTGTCCTTGCACATGGATTTATACTAGTCCTTCATAGCTATTGCAAAACTCCTACATTGTTTTCTAAGCTTATCTTCATTTAAAATTCCTTTTATTTTTTGCTCATTGTATGTTACAGTTTTTGGAAATTGTTCAATCAAGATTTTTACTTGAGCATGAAAATATTTTGGGTTATCTCAGTTTTCCCAAAATTGAGGATACAAAATGCTCATGGCTTCAAGTATTTCATGTTAAGGGAATCTTTCACGAATCTCTGAGCAAAGAAATTTTACAATTTCCTTCAAATTATCACCAATAGATTTAACAATGCCTTTAAAATCTTCCCTGTTAACAACTACTTCTTTGCTAGAGTGCCTAATAGTCTTAAATTGATACATTTGTATCTCATATCCACGTACACAGATGCATAAGTTCTCACTTGCATTAAACTATAAATAATTATCAAGATCATTCAAATCAGTAATTTTATGCCACATGAAATAATTTGCACCATCTTGTGTTAGATCTAGATATAGATGATCAAGGGCCAGGCATGTACATTTATGTAGATTAGCATATTCATTAATATACATAGTTATTTCTTGGGCTTTCTTCACAAGTTCGTTCATCACATTTAGCATGGGGAGAAGACTAGTTAAAGTCAAGAGTGTCTCTATATCACTTAAATTATGTAAGAGGTCAAGAGCTTTGTCTATTGTGCTAAAATTTTTGTACATCACTCCAATGAAGGATTGATATTCTGAAAGAATTTGTTGCACTGGTCCATGCAGGGAGATCCATCTAGTATCGACATCCTTGAGAAGATTGTTTTCTGGTATTATTCCCTCAGAAAAATTTTGAAATTCTATGAAACATTTAGGACTTCGGCAGAAGTATGAGTGGATCTCACAGACTAGATTTTTGACTTTTGATACTATATGAAACTTTCTTACAATTTTGAATTCTAAATTCATTATGTGGGCCATGCAGTGAATGCCAATCATGTATGGTGCACAAGTAGTTTGTAACTTTATGCAAACACCGGTCCTTTGACCTTGCATCATTGTAGCTCCATCAACTCCTACACACACCAACTTTTTCTCAATTTTCAACTCATCCATACCTGTAATTTCATTCAAATATTTCTTAACTAGTTCAAATATATTTTGCAATGTTGAACTTTCCTTCATTTTATGAACATAGAGAAGATGAGCTTGGAAAACATGTTGTTGTACAGTATACAAATGCATACAGACCCAAGAAGTATTTGTTGAAAATTGAGGTGTTTATGTAGCTTAATACTTTGTAAAACTATTATACTCGTTGATCTAAATATGTATTCTTTGTTATAGATTCTTTGTGGGTGATCATCTAATTAATTCATTTTATCATTTGTAGAATGAAGACAGAATTTTGTAGAAGAATTAGACATAATATTAGAAGATACACAACATATATCGTGGAGAAACCCTTTCGGGGAAAAACTCCACCAAGAATCAATGTATTATTTAATCTCTGAAGTAGATTACAATAATACCAATTCTTCCTTGAGAATGCTTCTTTTTCCTTAACCAAATATTCTTCACAACCTAAAATAAACTAATACAAACTCTCTTCAACTTGCTTGAGATATATACATAAATATCTTCAAGGCTTTATCCTCAAGTAGGCACCCAAGAGTGGGCCCACTTAACTCAGCCTTCTGAAATATCTTAACATGCAAAGGAGTTAATTCCAAGAAGCCAACTTGGGCACCCAAAGTGGGTCCAAGTCATTTTCTGTTAACTAAAACATCTTTCTCCACCATTCATGCAAGAATAGTCATCCCTTGTTAACTAAAGGAAGTTACCTATTATCTTTCATTCAAATCAAGTCATTAGTCATAAATTCCAAGTTAACTAAAGTCAACTAGCATTCAACTAAAACTAACTGAAGATAACTGAACCATAACTGAACTGAACTAAACTAAACTAAATTGAACTGAACTAAACTAAACTAAACTAAACTAAACTAAACTAATTCTAAATTGAAATGAACTAAACTAGAAACTAAATTGAATTTCATGCATGTAAACATCAAACCCTAACTCCTAGGGTCTTTACATGTATTACATAAGTGTTATCTCTTACTCCAAATAGTTAACTGAACTCAAGGTGAGTTCCACCTTCCATGTGCCCCTATTATTTAGGAACTCATATTGGATGCCCTCACATGTTCCTAACATTTAGAATTAATTACAAATGTCAATTAACATGATTATTTCATCAAATATTAATCTCTTTCTAATCCTAGTGTTGGGGAACACTTTCCAAGGACTTAGGAGATATATGAAATAAATAATGTTTAGGATTGCAATTAAATGGCATAATATTTCCAATAGTATTGTCTACCATAGTAACTTCATCTAAATATATAATGCAATGAAATTTGACTCTTTTACTTTATCCTTTAAATCTTCCTTTTCCACTGCAGCAAGATAGTTTTCCCATTCCCATCCAGCGTTTACTGACCAATGTGGGTAGGGATAGTGAGGAACATTCAAATAAGATAATAAACCAAAATATTCTAGGTACTTTTTCATAGGACATCCTCTAGACAAAATATGAAAAACAACACTCACTTGAAATTTTTTTGATAGATTTGTTGCTTCCATTTCTTTTCCAAATTGAGCCTCAAGTATGTACCTTTACATGCAGCAAGCTTCAACATTTTTTGGTGATGCTCTTCATAATCTGCGGCATACCTAACAGAAGACATTCTTACTTTGATTTCCATCGTACGACTGATTGTTCCTTTTTGTCTATGATTCATTTTTCATAAACTTTACCGATATGCTTTTCTATAGTGTTAATCTTTAGCTACAATGTCTTGTCTCTTCTACATTTCTAAGTACAAATCATGCATTGGGCCAATGTTGCATTTTCAATATCATTTGCTTTCCCCACTTGTATAATGAATGGGTGCTTTGACAACCAACCAAGTTGAAATTTCCTTGTCATTTCCCACTCGTGCCCCCTTTTTGGTTTGTTTTTCCTTTTCTTGCTACCAACATTATCCTCATCCAAGTAAATTATTGCATTCTGGCTAACCAGGGTATCCCTTGGATTATCTTTTGTAGTATTGCCATCCTTATTTGATAGATTTTGATTTAACTCAATGGAAAACTCAACTTGAACTTCTAGTGGCAGTGAGGTATTGTGAATTCTACCAATATTTGGTGGAAGAGTTGATGATGTAGCTCCATCTTGAACTGATGGATCAGAAGCTTTGGCAATTCCAAAGTAAGATTGTATGGTATGTCTAAGTTTTGGGAATTTTGATGGCCTCCCAATCTCTTCACCGCCCTCAGGAGTGGAAGGAGTATTTTCACCACCCTGAGGAGCGGAAGGGGTATTTTCAACACCTTGAGGAGTGGCAGGAGTCTCTTCACCACCCTAAGGAGCAACATGAGTATTTTCAACACCCTGAGGAGTGGCAAGAGTCTCTTCATCACCCTGAGGAGCAGAAGGAGCCTTACCACCTTGAGGAGTGATAGGAGTCTCTTCACCACCCTGAGGAGCGACATGAGTCTTACCCTTGCTACTTGAGTCACTCGACATATTTCAATTTATGATTCACTCAACATATTGATCTCTGATTCACTCAACATATTAATCTCTCACTTCGAATAAAAACTAGAAAAAAATGTCTTCTTGTTTAAGAAGGATAGAGAATAATAATATAGATCCCATTCCCTACTCAATATCATCTTTAAGACTAAAGCAAGAATGGAAAAGAGATAAAGAAAACTTATTATTATAACACTATGAAGAAATGATCACTCACCTTTAAGTCTACGTTTTTTGGCTTTTGCTGACTTCCAAATCAAGAAGTAGAACCTCATAACCAAACAAAATGTGTAAGAATAAATGACACTTTCAATTTTATTTATATCAATCCATGATTCCATATTTGGCAAATTTTGTGGAATTTTTAAATGGTATTTTAAAAATTTGGTGAATCCCTCATGCTTATACAATGATACATTGTTATTTTCAAGGAGAAATGTGTCCTCAAATGTAATTATTTTTTAATGTTATTGGGGAAATTGGTCCTCATAAGAAACTATTTATAAATTTTAATTAGCAAACTGGGTCTTCACAAGCAACTATTTGTAAATTTTAATTGGCGAAATGGGTCCTGATACAATGTTGTTTTAATAGTATTGGTGAATATGTAAGTGTTTTATTAAATGCAAGTCCAGGATTCTAGGCAAAAATATTAGTCAGTCCATTTGAAACATGTAATTTGACAATGGCAAGTTTTTTGCTTAAGTATGCCTCATAAAAAAACTCATTGGAAAATGGACATGCATTGGACCTATAGTTTGTAAAATCTAGGTGATTTGGACACCCTATTGGGTGCGATTAATCTGCTAATTTTGACTTGTCCAATTTCTAGAATTTTCCAATTGGTGAAGATTCATCACTAAATTTTTCCTGGTTCTTGGACTACCATTTTCTCAAACTCAAAAATCATTGATTCCCAAATTATTTCACAACAATCCATTTTGAGCTCTACAAAGATAGGGCTCCATCAAGTTGGTCGATGACCCTTAGAATGGTATAATTCTTGACCATGTTCTCATAAACTCAATGGATAATAATCCATATTGAATTCAACACCAAATCCTTTATGTGTCTCCAACAATTAAACTTCACAATATATGTATTCTTTAAATGCATCAACATCAACAAAGAAAACAAGAAAGAAAGCAAAAATGCTTCTCATGAAAAACACCATCTCAAAGTGACTTGAGATGATGGAAATTCCTCCATCCTCTAGTGCCACTAGCCTCCAGTGTGATGGTTCAAAGCACTAGCATAGATTATTTGTTGATAGTGAAATTTGTCAAAAAAGGAGGTGTTTGTAATTTCCTATATCTTTTACACTATTTTTTTGTGTTGTTTATTCATTTTCTCAAATTGTTTGATGAGGGTGAAATCTATTTCTGTTGAGAGGGTCTATATCTATCATGTTGAAAGCAAAAAATGATGTGTTTGAAAGTTCCTATATCTTTTACACTGCCATTTCATAATTTTTTATGTCCTCTAATGGGTTAATCTCTGTTGTTCCTTATCATTGAGTGCTTTTATCATTGATGTTTGTTGTTTAGTTAAAGTATTAACACCATAATTCATAAATGTCGAGTTCTTTGTTGACCACCATTAACAATGCAACTAATCTTTTGTCTGCCACGCATGCATGCCAACCACACTTCAATCTATTAAACGAAAATTAGGTCTAGATAAGTGTAAAATTTTTCACTAATATTTTGTATGCCATGCATGCATTCCAACCACACTTCAATCTATTAAATGAGAATTAGGTCTAGATTAGATTCATAATTTCTATCTTTTCTCTTCATTTCACTGATTAGCTTTAAAATTTAAACAAATTTAATTTAGGGTCTTCTTCTTCTACAAGTATTGATCTCTCAGATGTAGGCACACAACAAGTTATTGGCCTTGTTGTCCTATCAAAATCACTTGAAATGGCATTAGGTGATCCCACAATAGTGGTTTACGATTTTTGGCGAAACTGGACATTGAAATATTTTTTTTAACAAAATCTTCACTTTCGGGCACCTATAGCGGCTAAATTATGAGGGATTTGAAGATGATGCAAACTAGAGTTTCATGGAATTTTGTCTATAGATTCTAAATATATTTTTTCAAAAATTTTGGAATCAGATTGCACTTCTTTTTCCATCTCCCTCGAAAACTAGTTTTTTCATAAAACAACATTTTTAAAAAGTGACACTGACCATATAACACATAACTTTTTTTCCATGAAGGATAAAATTCTAATTCTTTCGAATTTAGATTTGTAACTCTGATATATAGTGCTTCCACTTGGTTAGATAGTTTTTTATTGAATATTTTTTCTTTAATCAATTTTAGAAGTCAAGCCAATTACAATTCATACATAGCACGACCGTATAACATGCAACTTTTTTTGTATGTATCAAAATTCAATTTATTTATTTTGCTAGATCAAGGACTTCAATATCTAGTGCACTCATATTTTTCTTCTTTTTTTTGATAATCTGCTATTTTTCCACATGTGCAGAACAAAGAGCTTGATTTTCAATGAAA
>VDFB02036848.1:0-26476 GCA_007258455.2 Sequoia sempervirens | reverse complement strand
AGCTGGTGAAGTAAAGTGAAAAAAAATTCTAAGTATGAAATTCATCTTGCAGCAGGGGCAAAATGCGCCCAACTTGAAGAGAGCTCAGGAAGGTTGAAAAAGTTTCTAAGGCAAACGAATATCCACCTCCACTAGCAAAATGCGCCCAAGGAGAGAAAAAGTCAAAGTGGTCAATGAATCTCATCCACCAGCAAGGCCAAAATGCGCCCTCCTCTCAAGACTAAGCATTCAAAAATTAACTAAGGCATGAAGTTTCATCCTCCTCAAGGCAAGAAAGTCAAAGTGGTCAATAAAATGCGCCCAAGGAGAGAAAAAGTCAAAGTGGTCAATAAATCTCATCCACCAGCAAGGCCAAAATGCGCCCTCCTCTCAAGACTGAGCATTCAAAAATTAACTAAGGCATGAAGTTTCATCCTCCTCAAGGCAAGAAATGCGCCTAAGATAGAAATGGTCAAAGGAAGTCAATGTTTTCATCCTGCAGGAGGTGCAAAATGCGCCCAAATAGAGGCATGTGAAGACAAAATCTAGGAAGCTGAAGAGTCACTTGTTGAAGGCGTTGAATGTTTTCATCCTCCTCCACATAAGAAATGCGCCCAAAGCATGGCAAGTAAAGACAAAATAAGGAAGGCAAGGTGGCGTTGCATGTGCTTCATAACCTCCAAAATGCGCCCATGCAGCTAAGGAGTCAAAAGGGTCAAAGATGCTCATCCTTCACACATAGTAAAATGCGCCCACTTCAAGCATAACATGCATGAGAATTTTCCAAGTAAGAAATTCGTCCTCCATCTAGGCTGAAATGCGCCCAAAATGAATAAAGTCAACAAAGTCAAAGAGTTTTGTCTTCCTCACCCCTCCAAATGCGCCCAAGTTTATGTGGTAAAAGGTAAGTGAATGGAGTGAAAGAAGGTAAATAAAGTGAAAAAATACTTCATGGCGTGGTGAATACAAAGTTAATGCTAGGCGTTGGGAACTTAATAGAAGATATTGCTAGGCATGGCGTGGAAATTTAAGTGTCTTTCAAGGGAGGATAATATGCTAGACGTGGTTTCAAATTTCTCTAAGTGGTATGCGCTCAAGGTGAAATGTGCTAGAAAATATTGTGAGGTGAAAGAAATTGCTAGGCGTTGAAAGTGAAGTCTTCTAGCAAGTGTAAAATGCGCCTAAGATGTTAAGTGAAGAGAAAGAAAATATTGCTAAGGCATTGGAGCTCCAAAAATATTTTTCAAGTGTGAAGTGAAATACGAAGTGGTGGCTAGAAAATAAAATGTGCCGGGCACCTCTATGAGAAAAAAAATTTCTAAGTGAAGTTGATATTTTCACAGGCAAAATTGGTCGAGTTGGATGTAAAATTTTCTAAGGCAAGTTTTTCGAAGTGATTCAAAAATTTCTAAGGCACAAAATATTTTCTCCCTTAGAAAAATGCTTAAGTCTGGAGAGGTGATGGAATTTTTCTTGAAGCACAGATGAGTCGCCTGAGGTAAAGTCAGTGAATGCCAGCTCCACAAGATTGATAAAAATTTTCCAAGTCAGAGCAAAATTCTCAGAGAAGATCGAAGAACGGATTTAAATTTCACAGGGAAATATTTTCTAAGGTTCAAAATCCAAGAAAATTAAATGAACCCGTTCGTTGGGTACCCATGAATTCGACGCGTTCTGGAGAAAATTTTCTTCTGGGTATCGAAGATTGTCAATGAGGAGTTAATTTTAAGGTCTTCCACCGCCGAGGATTCTAGGATGAAGATTTTAAATGGGCACCAGGTTGATGAATTTCCTAAGGGAAATTTGAAAATTTTCTAAGGCAAAAATGAAGAAAATGTGTTTTCAAGGTGAAATTCTCCAGATGATGAATTTGAAAGGAACTGCCTAGATGGATTTGCTTAAATCCTTCGTGAAGATAGTTTTCTTGAGCCGGAGATGAACAAAATCAAAGTTGCCAGAGCTCCAACTGGTGAAATGAATTTCTCAAAGATGATACGCCCTTGAGGAGGATGGATTGAAAATTTGGCTAAGGCATGAGGATTCATGAAGAAGCAGAAGTTGGCTATGAATGTGAGAATCCTGGTAAGTAAGTTGAATTTATATTATGAGGTGTTCTAATACTTTTCTCCTTGCCTGTTTTGTAGGATGAGCGTGGAGGCCAGAGCACGATGTCTGGAAGTGGTGAAGCACGATGATATCACAACCTTCGAAGGAGGATAAAGTTACAAGTTTCAATCTCGAAGGAAGAAGAAGTTGCAAGAAATTGGCTAAGTGTTAGCTCAAGTGACAAAGAAGTTAAAGAAGAAAAGTCGAGAAGAAGATCAAGAATAGTGTGAACGCATCTACAAACGGAATCTTCTAGAAGGATAATGGTGGACATTATGGTGCATTTATTACCCCACTCTCCTTTGTGGCGGTTTTTAGGGCAAATCTTGTTTAGGGCTGAGGTGGCACGATTCTGGCCACTCTATTGATTGTAACCCTAGCCGTCTTTTGGGACTTGGCTAGCTATAAAAGGGGGAGTCCCCCTCATTTGTAACTCATTAGAAAGTAGACAGTAGAAGACCAGAGTAGAATTAGAGTAGAGAGACAACTAGGTGATAGCTTAGAGTAGCTTAGTATAGGTTGATAGTGTAGTTTGAAGAAGAGGGAAAGTTTTCCCTTTGAAAACTTTGTAAGAAATTGTTGTGTAACACTCTTCATGATAATAGATCTTTTCATTGATGATGGAATTCGTCTTGTCATGAATAGCTAGCAAGGTTTCTTCATCCTTCCGATTCAAATGGTAGCATAAAATAGTTCAAAGTAGAATAAGTATCATTTCATGCAAGTAGAAGATAGAAATTGTGGAATGTGGCGTTTGATCTAAGCAACTTCGTCTATCCATACCACTAGTGTATTTGCTGATGGTGAATGCGCCTTGTGTGGTCAACTGGAATATCATGTACTTAACTTCGATCATGAGTTGTATGTCTATATGCGTCGTTGTGATGGTATTTTCATGCTAAGTTGTGATTTGAACACCTTGAACCACTCCTCTGAAGATTGCACCGACTCCGTGGAAGCTGTCCGATGCGAGGCAAAGCGAAGTCCGGTTAGAAGTTTGCTGAAGTTGAGCTCTATATCCCACGCCTTAGAATAGATTTAGACTCTCTAAACCTTACACCCTTTAAATTCAGTACTTTCTGGTTAGAATAGGTAATCCGAACTTCATAGACAGATCTTTCGAACATTTGAATTCCTTTCTCCGCTCCCGAACAATTCCGTAAGTCCCCTTGAAATACCAGCAAATCACATCGAGCCAAACTGAGCCTATTCGCGACCAAAAATAACCTGGAGTTGAATCCATGAACTCTTGCAATCTTAGTACGCGGAATACTTTGATCAAGAGAGAATAGGGAAAGCCGCTGGCAACTTTATTCCTCAAGGCGCTTGCGTACCAATAATTTAAAACGACATCAACGCACCCCACCGATGGGCCTTCCACATATAGCCGCTATTGGAGGAAGAGACCTCTATGGGCTAGTCGCACTATGCAAGAGGCTGAAAACTTTGCAGCTCCTGGAGGCACATTCAGAGAAAGCAAAAGGCCACATAAGTTCTCCGGTTATGTTGCCTTAATGAGTCAGATTATAGAATCTGAGCCTTCCTGTTTTGAGGAAGCATCCAGTCATCAAGTCTGGAGAGATGCTATGACAGAGGAATATCAGTCAATTCTCAAGAATGATGTTTGGAATATCGTTCCTAGACCCGAGGGCAAGTCTGTGGTATCTTCTAAATGGCTATTCAAGATTAAACATGCTGCAGATGGAAGCATTGAGAAGTACAAGGCAAGATTTGTGGCTCTAGGGTTTTCTCAGAAAGAGGGAGTTGACTATGATGAGACCTTTGCTCCTGTTGCTCGCTACACTTCTGTCCGAACCATCATTGCTATTGCTGCATCTAGAGGATGGAAGATTCACCAGATGGATGTAAAGACAACTTTTCTCAATGGAGTAATTGAGGAAGAGGTTTACATAGAGCAACCTGATGGATTTGAGATTCATGGGAAGGAGTCACATGTTTGCAAGTTGAAGAAGGCCCTGTATGGTCTTAAGCAGGCTCCTCGTGCATGGTACGAAAGGATTGATCAGTATCTATCAAGCCTGGGTTTCTTGAAGAATGATGCTGATTCAAATCTCTACTTCAAGGTAATCAATGGTGATGCATTAATTTTGGTTTTATATGTTGATGATCTAATCCTCACTGGAGAAGATCACCTGATTCTTGAATGTAAGAAGGATTTAACTTCCGAATTTGAGATGAAGGACCTTGGGCTCATGCATTACTTGGTTTAGAAGTTTGGCAGAAGTCAGATGGTATGATTTTAAATCAAGGGAAGTACACCATTGACATACTTAAGAGATTTGGCATGATGGATTGCAAATCCATGTCTACTCCCATGGAGACCAATCTTCATAAACTGAAGGAGGCTGTAGCTAGTTCAGATTTGGTGGATCCTACACTGTACAGACAGCTGATTGGATCCTTGATGTATCTAGTTAACACTAGACCTGATATTTGCTATGCAGTAAGTGCACTTAGCCAGTTTATGTGTGATCCGAGACAGATACATCTTGTTGCAGCCAAACATATCCTGAGATACTTGCGTGGCACAGTTGGATATGGATTGAAGTATACTTCAGATGCAGACTTGGAGTTACTTGGTTTCACTGATTCTGATTGGGCAGGTTGTGTTACAGATCGGAAGAGCACCTCTGGCTGTTGCTTTAGCTTGGGTTCTGTTATGATTTCCTGGTGCAGCAGGAAGCAGTCTTCTGTAGCTTTGAGTACAGCAGAGGCTGAGTATATTGCAGCTTGCATGGCAACTCAAGAAGCAGTGTGGCTTCGTAAGCTCCTTGCAGGATTGTTTGGGCAATCAATGGAGCCCACCATTATTCATTGTGATAATCAGAGTTGTGTGAAGCTTTCTGTCAATCCTGTGTTTCATGACGTAAATCCGGGCATGTTGAGATCAAGTACCACTATATCAGATATGGTACCGGAAGGTCGTACGCTTGAGTAGTACATTAGCACCGACAGAGCGTATCGGGCAGATATTCCCTCACCAAGCCTCGCTGTGGTGCAAGTTCGTGGTACTTTCAGACAAGCTTGGTATGGTGGAGATCCAAATTTCGACTCGAGTATGAGTCTCGCGATCGCGAGCCTTGCTTAATGAGTTCTTCTCCTCGTGAGAGAAGTTCAAGGTGAAATCCCTTTGTTAATGCACTTTCCTGCGATCTGAAGAATTTGAGGTGAAAGCCCTCGGTTCCACCCTCGAGAGAGTCATGGTGGATGTCATGTGTGCTACTCCATGACATATCTTGTACTTGTGTTTCACCCTCTGAGAGTGTCATGGTGAAAGTCACTTGAGGTGACAACATCACGCAAGTGATGAACACTTGTACTTACTATTGCATCTTCTTCTGTGACGGAAGAATTTGAGGTGAAAGCCCTCGTTTCCACCCTCTGAGAGAGTCATGGTGGATGTCATGTGTGTGACTCCATGACAACATCACGTGAGAGAGTCCGTGATGATCTTTCTGTACTTGTGTTTCACCCTCTGGGAGAGCCATGGTGAAAGTCACCTTGAGGTGACCATCACGCAAGTGATGAACACTAAGTACTTAACCATGTGATGGTTAATATCACATTGAGGTGATATATCTCTCTTTATATCTGATTGCAGGCAGTAGTGGCAGATGAACTTCATGTGGAGATAATCTGCAGCTGGAAGTTCCCTCCCTAGCTGAGAGGGAGTGTTAATGTTGTGACAGCTTCGGTAGCTCCTTCCAGCTCAGCTTCGCAGTGATAAATAAATTTGAATGATAGCCATAGGCTATTCAAATTGTATTTATTTTTTGGGCCGACATAAAAGTTCTTTTGTTATTTATCTTTCATTAAGAAATGTTTATTAAAGGCCGACATTTGTAAAAGGATTTTGAAATGTATTGAGGCCGACATGTAATGAATTGATATATATTCGAATTCAAGCCTGTTCATCATATATAGACATATTCTTCGATAGCTCTCTCCCAGTCCGATATAGACAAGTGCAAATACTTCTGAGATCAGATCACAGTCAAGGCGAATATAGCAGAGAACTGCAATCTAGAGAAGTCCGTCATTATAAAAGGGCGAATACTTCTAAGAACAGGTAACAGAAAAGTGCGAATACATCTGAGAATAAATCACTGTCAAGTGCGAATATTGTTTTGAGAAGCGATCATTGTCATCAAGAGAAATTCGTCATTATCAAGGGCGAATATGATATGAAAAAGGTGCGTCACAGTCAATGTTAAGTGCATTCACTGCAAATGTAAAGAGATCGGCGATATTAGTCAGTTCAGTGATGAATGAATTTACCAGTGCTTAATGTGAAGACCTATTATTGCCAAGCGAACTTCTGCCAGGTGCTATCTAGATGTTATTAATTTGTTATTATCAGATATCGGTCCTGTGTCAGACCATTATTGTAATCTGTAAATTGCCTCTGTTGAATCATATATAAGAGAGATCTTTGTTGCTGGGTTTTTCTCCCTCAAGTGGAGGGTTTTCCCAGGGTACATGCTGTGTCATTTTGTCTGATTTTGTTTTAATCTTCTGTGCATTTACTGATCACAAATTTTAACAAAGTGCCCTCACTTCAAGGCGAAGTTAGATTTTTAAGGCACTTTTTGGTTTTAAAAAGGTTTAAAAATTTTGCTTTTTTTAATTTTTAGGCGGTTGGGCCGCACATCCCCTTAGGGTGCCTAGGGCAAACCTTGGGTGAACCCAAAGCAGTCCTAGCCCCAAACCAAGCCTATACAAGTACAAGGGGTTCCAAGAGAGCCCTGCAACATAGCAATTTTGAATTATTGAGTGTAAAATAACATGCAGCTATGCTAATATTTGTATCATTTTCTATGCTTCTTGTCAAAATACACTCTTTTTTTTCATCTTTTTTTTCTATTCTAATACTTCTACCCCATGACTCTTGCATGTTCTGCTGCTTTATTCCATAATGCACCAATCATGCTCATTTGTTTCTGTCAAAATGATTGTGTTTATCTCTAGCTATGGGCCCTAATCAGATCCACTTCTCCACAGATAACCTATGCAGTTCCGTCTACCAATGTAAGATGCTCCCATGCAGGCCATAACCCCCTATTTGCTTGAGGTTTCCCATTGTTCAGGTATGCCCATCTTCCTTCAATCCTTACTGCCTTCACTTTTTTCCATTCCTTATTTCTCTCTTCTAGTTGCAAAAACATTAAGTCTTAAATCTAGGTAATAGTTGAACCTTTCAACATGCCGCTATTTCTTAATACTCTTGCTTTATTCCCAAAGTTCACTATTCTGACCTCTTCATTGTAACCAATCTGAAAGGAAATCCCTTGTTAGGTTGTTAGCATTCTACCCTTCACCATAGTCTTTCAGCCCTTTAATCATTATATTTGATAATTATTATACTTATTCTATAAACTGCTGCCCTTTTTTTTGGATGTAACTTGCTTCACATGCTAAAACTGGAAAACTATCAACTATCAAGAAACGGTGTTTCCTTCAAAAGTCTTAAATTAAGTGGTTGCTCTTTCTTACTGAAAATAGTAATACTAGATAGCAAGTTCTGGAAGATCACTTGCTACAGTGCATTGAAGTATTACAAAGAGGATGGTAGGAGCATTATTCAATACCATTTCCACTCCTCCAAAAAAGAATGGTAGTCTAGGATTCAGCCAGATGAACAGATTTAATCTCATCAAGAATTACGATTATCACCATAAATTCAATTCATATAAAGAGTAACAATGTAGTGGACAGACTAGTTTTAGAATGCATCTAAGCTCTTTGATGAACCTCGCTTATAATTATATTTGCTAATAGCTATAGTACGCGGGGATTTACTGAAAATTTTGAATAATCTTTAGTAGGCCAACATTCTATCCTTGATATAAAATAAAGAATTCCAAAACATGGAAGGCCACCACCAAGTCCAAAACGCCTAAATTACAGTCTTTGGTTCTTCATGACCACCCCCTAGGCCCAAATTTATTAAGATTGGCAATAGCCACTTTTGCATCCTTGAGAATTTGTCTAGAACGGAAAAGCACTATTCACAGCTTCCAATGATGCCACAAGGCAAAGGTTTGTGATGGTGGTAAATAGGCTTGTCAAGGATGCAGCATTATTTCTTGAATTAGCTCTCCTTGAAGATGTTAAGCAGTCATCTTCCAGACTGCCACCTTCAAAGCGAGGTGGCCACTCATTATATAATAAGTAAATCTCAGAAAATAAGGAAGATGATCTTTTAATTTCACATTAGTAAATAAATGAGTGAATAAGACATATGGCATTGTGTTTGGAAAGAAATCTAACTGTATAATGTACATATAACTATGTGTTCATCTTTTAGTAGACTGGGAGGTTGTGATGGAATGTCAGGATGCATGTCAGCAACCAACATACCTGTCATGGCCATGACTGTAATGTCCCCTTTTTTTGAGAGCATCAGAGTTTGGAAGATTAGCCTATCATTTGACCCTCATAGGCTAGTGTTCAGTGTTTAGAGGGTCCAGTTGGGCGTTAATAAGCTCTTCAAGTAGCAGTTGACAGTGTTTACCTCTCCAAATTGTTGGTACATTCTGAAATTAAGCTATTCAGAAGTTTCGTGTTCCGTTTTGAGGCACTTACTATTTAGAGTATGTCAATTCAGTGTCAGTGGCCAACCTTTCTATTTTGGGAAAGGTATCTAGATGAGTAGTGGTTTTTGTGGTTGACCTCCTGGTTCTGACGGAATTGGAAAATAATGAGTATTTTTGGAGTCATGACATTTTAATTATTACTAAAATAATAAAGTAATACTTTATTAATAATTAATTATAAAGTGCATATTATAATGTTTTATGTTGACTTAATTATAAGGGGGCATTAATGATATAAAGTCAAATTATTAAGTGACTTTGGCATGGACGCCCAAGCAATTAAATATTATAAAGTCAAATCAAAGCAAAGTGAATAAACATTATAATATATTTTAATGGTTAAAAAGGGCCTCTTGAGAAATCGACTCAATTGTGGAGAGTATAAAAGGGCATCAAAAGCAATTATTATTATTCTTGATCATTTTTATCAAATTGGCTTTGAGCTTTGAATTTGGAGGTGGAGACCTAGGGTTTTCAGCTGCAACAATCTTGGAGAGCGTAGCTGCTTCTTGAATCGAGCTTTCCGAGGGTGTGATAAATCATCTGAGCTTTGTTGATTGGTGGCTTCATACAGAGGTCACATTTGTACTTCATTGGAGAAGAATTTCAAAAGTTTTCAAAGGTTTACTTGTTGATCAGAAGTTGTTATCCGGGTATGATCTTATTGTAAATTCAAGCAATAAATAACCAGAGTTGATCATTTCATATAATTGCTTTCAGCATTTCTCTATTTGCTTTTGTTTGCAATTTTATGCGTTTCCTGGTAAATTCTACAAAAAACCAAAAATCAGACAAGGCAGTTTTCAGTAGCAAATATCTCAACAAGGGTGCGATATTACAGTGGTATCAAAGCAGTTTTCCTGCCATCCTGTGTTGGTTTTCAAAACGAAATTTTCAGATCCGTGGGGGTTGGAGTTTACAGATTATCAGAGTCATAAATAAATATTAAAATGCAGTGACCTAGCTGTATGCCTGCTAGGATCGATTTTATCTAAGGGATCACTTATACTCATCGGTCCTCCTTTAACTTTGTCATCATCTGTTATTTTGTCTTCTACCTATCCTACGTGAGTGATTTGAGAGGAGGTGACAGTTCTTTTTATTGCCATTGATCCCACCATTCTTCTAGCACAGGGGTTGGAAAATTATTGATTCCGGAATATTAACAGTCAAATTTAGAGAATCCAACCAATTGATTAAAGATTTATGAGTATTGGGACTTGAGTTTGCGTCAGCTCTTCTAAGGAGTCGTCTTTGCTCTGGGAAACTAAGACAATACAAAATCCTTGTGACCTACAGCCGCTTTTATTCCAAAGGTAAATTCGTCTTTGAAATCAAACTAATCAAAATGAGATAGAGACGAAACATATCAGACAAACTAAGGCAAGAGAGGCAGAAACATGATCATAAAGAGGCGTATCTAACTCAACTTGAAGTTATCGGGCCTCTTGAATTTTAACGGCACCTTGAGAATAAATCGCATCTCATATTTGAAGAAAGTCATCAACTGCAGATTAAGAAAAAATATTCCTGGCCGCTAAAAGACAAAAGAGATACAGACAAAATCAGAGGATTACGTGGTGTCAGACAAAGACGAAATTTAGGAAAAGACAAAAACTCTCAGAAAATTCCTACGCTGACCAAGTGCAAAGGGCAAAATAAAGACAAAATAAGGTAGAGCCTGTCCATTTGGAAATCAAGGAATAATAAGTGAAGGAAATCGCGATTTTTATTTAACAAAGGTCTGCAGACAAAGACAAAACCTGAAGAAAAAGACAAATCCGCCAGATGCCAGGAAAGATAAATTCAAAGGGACTCGTTTATTCATTAGCCGCCAAGCTTTATGGGGAAATATTGAAGATAGACCAAATCGTGATCTTTAATGCATCGCAGCTCCTTATTTATGCTAGCCGCATAGCATAGGGAACACCTGTGTGACGTGTCAGTCAACAGGTCAAATATTGCAGAAATTCAAGCTATAGGATAAAATGAAGATTTAAAATCTAACGCCTCAGAAAAACAAATCACAGAAAAGACAAAGGTTTGCATCATTCGAATGAAAACTTGGTCAAGGAAAGTCTGTGCCAGCTGTTTGGAGGAGTAATCCAAGGCTGTCATTAAAGACAAAAATCCTGAGTTTGCAGATAAAACAAAAGCAGATAAGACAAGTCTATAACTAATCGGGAGCTGCCTGTGTGTGGGCATAGAAACAAAATCATAAAAGACAAAGGTGAAATGGAGATCATCGTGATTGTTTGAAAGATACAGATAAAGAAAAATTTGTGGATAAAAGTAAATTGCTGATGCAAACAAAATTGCAGATACAAACAAATTAAGGGTTGTAAAGTGTGCTTCAGGTCCAAGATAAACTTGATGTTAATTTCTGAGCATACTTTTGGTGAAAATCAGTTAAAGTAACCTATAGAAATCACTTTGTAATCTTGCAAGTAAGACTATAGAAGTTGTCTCCTTTCCTGAAATTGATATTTGAGTGTAAACTCAGATATTACAAGGCAGTAACAAGTCTGAAATCTCTGTATTATCAATCTGCAATTCGTTGTCACAATTTTTGGGCATTAATGGTGCTGATATCTTTCATTTCTGAGTATGAGAACCTTATACCAATATTGCATTTTGTTCTCAGTCACTCCTGAATAGTTCTGGCAATGTTTATATCCATTTTCTGTTATACTGTGTTATGAGGAATCCAGAAAACATACAGAGAAGGTGTTTGCTTACTTCATGTGCCAACAACAATTTTTGATCATATGATAATTTGATTAAATGGTACATCAATCAAACTAGGAAAAAAATTGCAGAAACTCAGGTATACAGCAGAGGTACAGTTTTAGGTGAAAGATGGCTTTTGATAAATCCACAATTGACTTGATGCAGAATTTGTATGATCTGATGAGGGATCTGGAAACGCAACAGGGTTTTCTAAGGATGTTTGGAAAATCTAAACGAAAAGATAAGAAAGAAGAACTACTTCAAAATGATTTTCAGCTTACAGGTGATCATGGACGAGGAGTTGCAGCAGGCAACAAGAATGGATCGGTATGTGATGATGAGAAAGTTTTACATTATGATAATGGTTTGGTAGAACCCCAGGATGATACTTTCAGTGCTCAGTGCTCAGGGAGTTGTTATCAGCCATGAGAACAATTCTGATTTTTATGACAGCTGTCATACTACTGAGCGTAACCATGATTTAGATGCTTTGGTACATGAGGAGAATGTTGTAGAAGGATCTCTTAATGTCGGCACTCGAGCTATGAGTGTTAAACACGAGGAATGCAGGGAGAATACAAGCCATAACAGTTCTGATTTTTGTGACAGCAGTCTGATTTTTTTGCATCAGTATGAGTTTACAGCCATTACATATGAGGACGATGGTTGTGAGTGGTTATCTAATGCAAACACTCAAGGTTTGGGTGTTACTGATGCATTGTGTCTTGAGGATTCATGCCACAACAAGTTTGATTTTGTAAATTGGACCTTGGAAAATAAATCAGAAAATGCACTTAATGGTGATGGATCCCAGGATAGCTCTTTGGCTGAACTTGCATCTACTTTGGAAGAAATGTGTGAAGATATTGTCAAATCAGCAGCTTCTACCATGCTATTAGAGCCATCCCATGAGGTACATAACGTCAGTACCTTAGTTGATGATGTGTGCAAAGTTGAAGGCAAACATAATGATGGTCACCAAACAGTAAGTGATGATGATTCAGCTTCTTATCATAGTGCTGATTACAAATTAAAAAATTTGTGTTGGTAATGATTTGTCACACGGGTATCATCGTTTGGCAGCGCAATTGAAGTTAATGACAATATGATTGCTACAGCATTAGAACATTTTGATGTTGCTCGACAGATGTTGGCAACTTATGGTTGGAGTACTCCCGTGACAGATGAGCACTGTGATTGTGGATTTTCCCTTACAGAGTTTCATGCACTTAGAGAAGCATTTGGGATAATGAAACACAATTATCTACAGTTACTAGCTGATAGAGATTATCTTCTCAAATGGGATGGAATCTGTTATGATGCTCTAAAAGGGAAAGAGGAGGAGGTTGATGAGCTCACCTATGAGCTAGAGGTCACCATGGACTCTTTGAAGAGCACTCATACAGCCCTTCAAGAGTCAAAGTTACGGATAGATGAGTTTATCATGGAGTTAAGCTAGTGCAGTCTTCATCACCAGCAGATATAGTTTCGTTATCTATGACAGTTATTGGTGATGAGAATACAACCACGAGTAGTGATGAGGAGCACATTGAGGATGTGGCTACATCCATTACAATTACAAGTGTAGGTGACACAGATGGGATGGTACTTTGGTTGAGTTTAGCAGAGAACTTTATGTTGCATCAAGTGTCTTTGAGGATAGTGCCATTTCAGGTGATGCAAAGTAGGTTATTGTTAGCTCTTGTGATGAAGTAGTGGATTCTCCAGAGAGTTGTGTGACAAATCACTACGCTGCTTCGCCTTCTTCACAAGAGGTATGTAGGGTATCATCTAGTTGAGAGATTGGTTCTCATGTGGATTTGTTTCCTTCTCCTAGAAGCAAATCAAAGATTACATCCCATGCAGTTGATTTTGATCGACAACTCATTGAGCCACAGAGATGGAGGGATCAGTTGAAGGTTACAGGAGAGAAGGTTGATTCAACCTTATCCCGATTTGATTGCACTCATAAGTATGTTGAGTACCTACTTTGAAAAGCAGAATTTCAGGAGAGACAGTATGGGGTCTCGACTAGTATCGAAGTGCTTTGGAGGAGATAAAGTCAGAATATCTCCAGTTGTTTCATGATAGGGAGTATGCTATTCGGTACGCGGAGAGACTTGGAAAATCATCTATCCAATTAGCTATTCGAGATCAAAGACATGAGCCACCTTCTGATTCCAGTAATGAGAGTGATGAGGAGTGTGTTCCCCATAACTATGACAGTTAGCCGTTGACAAAAGTAGGAGCATTTTATCTTGACTGCATAGTGAGGAGTGCTCATCACTTCCCCTTTAGTCCACACGTTGATGATTTGATGAGGCGTAGGTGTGGATTGGCTCGGGATTCCTATCGCCCTTTGTGGGATGAAGAGTTGCCATCTTTAGAAGATGGAACTAACGATTGCAAGTGTCTGACTCAATTGTTTTCAGAGGCTTACTTGCAGGGTCAAAGTTCAAATTACCTTCATGCTGAGGTGCACCAGGCAGAATTTGCAACTTCATTGTCTCAGAAATCTCCATTAGAGACATGTCTTCAGAGAGGTTGCAGTGGTAGTAGGCATGATGGCATATGTAGTCCTTACAGCGGTGGTGACAGGATCGGGACTACAATTTGGATAGATTCCAATGGGTTATTCCATCATTCTCAGTGTGGTGAAGTTGATGTCAGGACAGTGCAGCAGAAGTTAGAGGATGATACGCATGGAAAACTTCCATTCTAGTCGTGGGATCCAGGGATCATTTTGTTTGGTAGATTGCTCTATGTTGTGGTAGTTGTTCACAGTAGTACTGAGCATGGTTCAATATTTTTCTAGTGGGTGCAGTGGACAAGTAGTTGGGCATTTTACAAAGTGATTTGGGATCCCGGCATTCAACTAAGCATGGATCGCAAAGTTTGGGATCCTTCTAGTGCATCAAGATTCCAGATAGAGCTTACTGGTGGTTTACACAGCATATACAGTGTGCATAGAGCATTCAGTTTCATCTTTGATTTACTTGTACATGTTTTGATTTCGATGCACAGTTCTCGTGCGCATGTATTGGACAGACGGTATGATGGATATCCTTGCACAATTGTGTTTATGTTGGTGCTACAGGAGTCAGTTTGAGATGTGTGGGACATTTCACGGTTCTTCCTTTGGGCCTCCGGTGGAGTGGAGTTTCTTTGCAGTGGAGATTGCTTGGGGACAAGCAATTTCAAGGAGGGCGGACTGTAATGTCCCCTTTTTCGAGAGCATCAAAGTTCAAAAGATTAGCCTATCATTTGACCCTCATAGGCTAGTATTCAGTGTTTAGAGGGTCCAGTTGGGCGTTAATGAGCTCTTCCGATGGCAATTGACAGTGTTTACCTCTTTAGATTGTTGGTACATTCTGAGGCTAAGCTATTCAAAGGTTTCGGGTTCCGTTTCGAGGAACTTACTATTTATAGTAAGTTAGTTGAGTGTCAATGGCCAACATTTCTATTTTGGGAAAGGCATCTAGATGAGTAGTGGTTTATGTGGTTGACCTCCTAGTTTTGACGGAATCAGAAAATAATCAGTATTTTTGGAGTTATGACATTTTAATTATTAATAAACTAATACTTTATTAATAATTAGTTATAAAGTGCATATTATAATGTTTTATGTTGACTTTATTATAAGGGGGCATTAATGATATAAAGTCAAATTATTAAGTGACTTTGGAATGGGTGCCCAAGCAATTAAATATTATAAAGTCTAATCAAAGCAAAGTGAATACACATTATAATATATTTTAATGGTTAAAAAGGGCCTCTTGAGAAATCGACCCAATTGTGGAGAGTATAAAAGGGCATCAAAAGCAATTATTATTATTCTTGATCATTTTTATTAAATTGGCTTTGAGCTTTGCATTTGGAGGTGGAGACTTAGGGTTTTCAGCTGCAACGATCTTGGAGAGCATAGCTGCTTCTTGAATCGAGCTTTCCGAGGGTGTGAAAGATCATCTGAGGTTTGTCGATTGGTGGCTTCATACAGAGGTCACATTTGTGCTTCATTGGAGAAAAAATTCAAAAGTTTTCAAGGGTTTACTTGCTGATCAGAAGTTATCCGGGTATGATCTTATTGTAAATTCAAGCAATAAATAATCAAAGTTGATCATTTGATATAATTGCTTTCAGCATTTCTCTATTTGCTTTTGTTGGCAATTTTATGTGCTCCCTGGTAAATTCTACAAAAAACCAAAAATCAGACAAGGCAGTTTTCAATAGCAAATATCTCAACAAGGGTGGGATATTACAATGACTATATGTTCATCTCCAACATTAATTCAAGAAGCACACTCATATTTCTGACTATCCATAATATTGGAAAATTGGTAAGTGACGTTCAATGATATGAGAATAATCATAATTCCTTGTGTTTTTGTATGTACAACTTTAGCTTAATCATCTATTGTGTTTTGTATGTGCATCGCTTTTTATGTTCATAATGGTTCTCAGTTGATATTGTACCATACAACAATATCTGCAATGAAAGAAGTAATGTCACTCATAACAAAGCTAGAGCTAATACTAAGGTCATGTCTACTAGCTGCTATTACACCATCACTAGTGGTTGTCTAGAAATTCAAAATCAAATCAAGGGGTAGCAACTGAATTGGCACACCTACAAACCTTGATAAGGCCATTCAGGAAATTCACCATGCATGATCAGCATTGTGCATCTGGACAATGAGGGAACGCAAAATGGAGCATGGAATGGATCCTAATGTAAGCCATTGCTTCGGTGATACGCAGAACACAATCGGAGCCAGAAAAGTCCCCCAAACAAACAAGGACTGAGACACTTCTTCATTTGTAGTAAATAGAAGAGGTTGATGAAAGCCATGGTTTGCAACCTCCCACTAGAGGAAGGTATCCTAAGTTAGACCTTGGACGAGAAAGCAGACCCATTTTCACCTCTTAGCAGTGCATCTGATTATACATAAGTTATTCTTATAATCCTCTGTGCTGATCAATTTCATACATTTACTTGTTTAGTATCATAGCATTAGAATCTTTTTTCTGTAAATTTTTAATAAGGTTTATCTTACATAGAATGGATCTTAATGCAAGCTATTGCTTCAGTGATATGCAGAACACAATTGGAGCCAGAAAAGTCCCCCAAACAAACAAGGAGACACTTCTTCATTTGTAGTACATAGAAGAGGAAGTTGATGAAAGCCAGTGTTTGCAACCTCCCACTGGAGGTAGGTATCCTAAGTTAGACCTTCAGCGAGAAAGCAGACTCATATTCACTTCTTAGGAGTGCATCTGATTATACATAAGTTGTTCTTATAGTCATCTGTGTTGATCAATTTCGTACATTTTACTTGTTTAGTATCTTATGTAGAAGTTTTTACAATGCAGTTGACTTAAAGTGTGTGATCATGCAACTTATTCTTCTACCATGATTCATAATAGAATGTACATATTCTAAATCAAGTAAAAAGGTGTCTGTATGATGCAGGAGCATCCAATGGTGTAAGGGAAATCTTGCATCACCCAAAAATATTGTATTTTCACTTCTTTGTAGTTTCCTTAGTTGTCTTGGGGCTCATGACGACTCATGCAGTTTTTCGGATAGCTAGAAGTTTGAAACAACCAAAAATAGTCACGTGCTATTTTTATTAAGTCAACCTATTCGGGTCGTATGGACACAAAAATTGACCCCAAGGAGTTAAATCAGAAAATAAGATTTTTGGTGAAAGAATCATCTCAAAATCTTGTACCGTTTGGAAGATATTAAATTTTCATCCCAGGGAATTTCTCTAATTAAGTTTAAAACTAAAAATTGAGGCCCTTCAGATCCCCGAAACAGGGTGAAAAATCTTTGATCTTTCAACTCAAGCAAAAGGTGGTTGTAGATCTCTTCACAAGCTTTCCAACAATATATTGTAATTGAAAATCTAACGGTGAGATCAAAAGTTATGTCCTCGAGAAGCTGCCCCACTAAAAAATGAATTTCATTAAAATATCTTCCTAGGCAAGAAATCAAACGACGGGACTTTTTGCGCCAAAACAAAAAGGAAAGTACACTTTCTAGAACATTTTAGGTGGTTATTGGGTAAAATAAAAGGGTTAAGTGGAGGTTGTAGAAGGTGGCTCCATTAGTGCAAATTGTGGCTCTGAATTGTAGTTTTTCTTTCAAAATTGATTTTGTTGTAATGAATTGAGCCCATGAGGCCATAGCATTGTAAGTTTCGAATCTGTAATTTCATTTTCTAAAAATAAATGAAAGCGGGTTATTTTTTGTCTCGCATCTTTTGTGTTGGTATCTATTGTTGTGTTTTGCGAGGTTTGGGCGGTGTAACCCTCATCAAGTTCTATTAGAGCAAGAGTTCCTAAGCATGTAGACAGATCGTCGAACGTGAGGCAGTTTAGACCAAGACTTGTGGTTGTGGGTCTGTGAGAAAATATGCCTCCACAAAGAAACCGTGGTGGAAGAAATGTTGGGGTAACAGAAGAGGGTTTTAGAGCTCTCCAAAGACAAGTTCAAGCGCTGCAAGAGGAGCTGAGTAGAGGAGCTGATGTCAGAAGAAGAGATGAAAGTGAGGATGAGGCTGAAGATGAGGAGCCATTCGAAGAGGAAGCATCAGATGTAATGGATCTTGGAAAAGTCAAACTGATTAGGGCCATTTCCAAGATTGGAAAGAGGTCGAAGATAGAAGTTTCTAATTTTTCAAGAAACCTAAATCCAGAGGAGCTGATCGATTGGATCAATGACATAGAAGAATAATTTGAGTATGAGGAAATAGAAGACCCAGATAGGGCCAAATTTGCAAAGGCCAAATTTAAAGGCCATGCTAGCATATGGTGAAAAGAAGTCTAGTTGGAAAGAAATAGAAGAGGAAAAGAGAAAATAACAAAATGGGATCGGATGGTGGAAAATTTGAAAAGACAGTTCATTCTTGGGGACTATGAGTTGGATTTGTTGAAGAAGATGCAAGGGTTGAAACAAGCAAGAAAATCTATTAAGGAATATATAGAAGAATTCTACCGAGTCCTGATCAAAACAGGTCATTCCGAGCCCAACAAGGAGAAAGTTGTCCATTACATAAATGGGTTGAAGCCAAGCATTCAAGAAGAGTTGTGTCTGGTAAGAATGTCTACCATTGAAGATGCATATCAGTTTGCTTTGAAGGTAGAAGAGAAGTTGAATAGAAGGTTTGAAAGCAAGCAAAGAGGTGGAGCTCGTGCTGGAAGGACTAGTGGACGGTCATATGGAGGTCAAAATGAAGATCAAAAGAAGGGCAAAGGATCCAGTAACAACCAGAACCAGAAAGGAGATAACACTTATCATCCTCATGATCAGAATAATGGAGACCAAAGAGGAAGAGGAAGATCTCGACGAGGACCAGCGAGAGGAGGCTTTCGTGGAACTTGTTTCCAATGTGGAGAAGAAGGGCATAGGGCATAGGGCATATGAGTGTCCTCAACATCAAGGAAGGACAAATAGAAAACCCGAGGGTAATGCACGAGTTGCACATGTAGACAAAGATGTTGAGTCTTCACATTTTGAGGATGCAGAAAGAGGAGAGGTTCTTGTTACTAGAAGAGCTTTGTTGAATGAGGAGAAAGAGTCAACTCAAAAGAAGAATTTGTTTCACACTAGATGTAAGTGTGAAAGTAAAGTTTGCAATGTCGTTATTGATGGAGGCAGTACCGATAACCTCGTTTCAAAAGAGATGGTTAGTAAGTTGCGGTTGGAGAGAAGAAGGCGTCTAAATCCATACCAGATTGCTTGGTTGCAAAAGGACCATAAAGCTTTGGTAAATGAACAATGTTTGGTAAAGTTCAAGATTGGAAATTACCATGATGAGGTATTGTGTGATATTATGCCTATGGATGTTTGTCATATGTTATTAGGCAGACCGTGGCAGTTTGATCGGCGAGCAGTACATGATGGACATGCCAACACCTATTCTTTGACAAAGGATGGAGTTCGTTATAAGTTGAAGCCCTTGAAAGAGGCAAAGGAAAATGTATGCAATAATGCAAGAATTTGTTTGGTCGATGGAAGAAAGTTCTTAGAAGGTATGAGGCATGAGCATATGTGTTTTGCATTGATCCCTAGAGTTGATAAAGAAGATACTAATGAGGTACCTATAGAGGTTTCAGATTTGTTGAATGAGTTTCAAGCTATTATTTTTTATAACGTACCCGAAGGTTTGCCCCTAGTAAGAAAGATTAGTCATCAAATGGACCTGATTCCTAGAGCTAGTTTGTGGAATAAGGCAGCTCATCGCATGACTCCAGCAGAGAGTGAAGAGTTGAACAGTCAAGTGCAAGAGTTGTTGCGGAAGGGATTGATCAAAGAGAGTTTGAGTCCATGTGTAGTACTTGCAGTACTAGCACCAATGAAAGATGGGGAATGGCAGATGTGTACAGATTCTAGAGCCATCAACAAGATCACCATCAAGTATAGATTTCCATTGCCAAGAATGGATAACATTATGGATTGTTTGAATGGAGTTGAGTACTTTACGAAGATAGATTTGAAGAGCGGATATCACCAGATCTGGATTAGAGAAGGAGATGAATGGAAGACAACCTTTAAAACCAAGGAGGGCTTGTACGAGTGGTTAGTCATGCCTTTTGGGCTAACGAATGCACCAAACATATTTATGCGGCTTATGAATGAGGTATTGAAAGAATTTTAAAGAAAATTTGTGATTGTTTATTTAGATGATATTTTGATTTTCAATAAGACATTGGAGGAGCACTTGATGCATATCCGAAGAGTTTTTGAGAAGCTAAGGGAGGAGAAGTTGTTGATTAATTTGAATAAATGTAGTTTTGTGAAGAGAGAGTTGGTGTATCTGGGATTTGTTGTCTTAGCAGAGGGTCTTAAAATGGATCCAGAGAAGGTAAGAGCTATCATTGAATGGCCTACCCCAAGGAGTGTTATAGAGGTAAGATCATTTCATGGTCTAGCAAGCTTTTATAGAAAGTTTATTAAGAATTTTAGTAGTATTTGTGCACCTCTAACTAAGGCAATGAAAGGGGATAGAAAAGAGTTTAAGTGGACTACAAGAGCAGCCAAAAGTTTTGATATGTTGAAGAAGAAAGTTACAAAACAACCTGTTTTGGCACTTCCAAATTTCAATAAGGTCTTGTTGACGGGTGTTTTATGACCACACCAACACAGAATAAAGTTTCCAACGATCACTCTATCCTCTCTTGATCAAAATCTCCTACATGTTAAGATTGCGAAAGATCGTGCATTCAACTCCAAGGTTCCTTCATGCAATGGATGTAGACTTAGTTGGTTTGATGTGATTTGTTGGTATTTCAAGGAGACTTACACAATTGTTAGCTCAAGAGAAAGGGACTTTCAAGATTCGGAAGATTTACCAATGAAACTCAAGTTTCCTAAACTAATCAAAGAATGTTGAATTTGAATGGCTGCAGAGATTTAGAAAAGAAAGCTCTAATCTACCCTAAGCGCGGGACATAGTGATCAAATCTCACAAACTTCAACCAAACTTTGTTTTGCCTCACCTCAGACAGCTTCCACAAAACTGGTGCAATCTTCAAAGGAGTAAACTAGGGATACTCATATTACAATTTAACGTGAAGCCACCATCACGATGACACATACCAACATAAAATTATAACCGAAGTTAGGTCCAAACTATTCCAGTTGAACACACAAGGCGAACCCACCATCAGTGAGCTTGCTAGTGGTATGGACTAGCGAAGCTTGCTCACATCAACCACCACATTCCACAATCATCTACTTGCATGAAATGAAATCTATTCTACTCTATCTAAGTTCTACACTAAGATTTTATGCTAATTGGAAGGATGAAGAAACCTTGGTAGCTACCCACAATAAAAAATGAAATCACAAGCAATGACAACTCTTTTTATTATAGTAGTGTTCACAACAGTCTCTTACAAAGCATTCAACTGAAAACTTTCCTTCCTTTCGTACAAATGAGGGGGGATGCCCCTTTTATAGCTGGTCCAGTCCCACAGACGACTCAGATTTAACTACAATGAACGGCTCAAATTGAGCCACATAAGCCCTATTCAAGATTTTCCCTAAAAACGGCCACAAAGTGGAGGAGTGGGGTAATAAATGAGCACATAATGCCCACTCTCTCCCTTCACCACTATGAGCATTTAATGCCCACTATCATCTAGAAGGTCATCATCCAGGAGGGTGTTCCCATTCTCTTTCTAAGTGCATTTGACTCTCATGCCTTGGGCGCACTTCTGTCATGTTTTAAGCACATTCTAAGCTTGAGAGTTCTCATTCATCCCCATTGCCTTGGGTGCATTTTAGTTTGAGTTTTAGGCGAATATTGACCTTGCATCTTAGAATACTTTCATTCATGCCTTAGAGAATTTTTATTCATGTCCTCTTGGAGCGCATTTGACCACCTTGTCTTGGAGCGCACTTGAAGGGGTGTCGTATCATTATTCTTGCCTTAGAAACTTTTCTTGTGTCCTGTTCATCTTGGGCACACCTAAGGGGTCTTGCTCTAGGGCGCATTTCATCTCCTGTGCTGGCACATTTGAAGTCATGCCTCCTTGTGCTAGGCGCATTTGTGAGGGGTCCAGAGTCATTGTTTGCCTTAGAATATTTTTCATCCAACTTACTCCTCCTTGGGCGCATTTTTAAACACTTGGGCACATTTCGCCTCTTGTCATGGGGTGCATCTTCATCCATGCCTTGGGCGCATTTCTTCCTTAGGCGCATATGAGGTCTTGAGTGTATGTTTCATGCCTTAGAAATTTTCATCCATCTTGTTGGTGATGGGTGCATTTCTTACCTCTGCATTGGGCGCATTTTGATTCTAGTGTTTGGTGTATTGAAGACCTCCATCTTGGGCGCATTTCACCTTGTGTCAAGGGCGCATTTTAGCTTAGGTGCTTGGCGTATTGAAGACCTCCTATCTTGGGCGCATTTCACCTTGAGGGAGAGGTTTTCAACACTTTGAAAAATTTTAGCCCTCTGCACAGCATGGGCACATATGAGATCATCTTGTAGAATTTTCCACGACTTAGAAGAAATTCCTAGCTTCTAGACTCCCTGGGTGCAAATGAGATGACCCCTTCCAATTTTTGTGCCTTAGAAAAAATTTTGTTTCACTTTCTTCTCTTGGGCGCATTCCCATATTGAAGGAGAAATTTTTAACACTTAGCAAGTTTTCATCTTTCACATCGCCATCTTGGGCGCATTTCACCTTCAGGGAGAGGTTTTCAACACTTAGAAAAAAATTCATGTCCTCCTTGTGCCTTAGGGCGCATATGAGATAGGAGCTTAGAATTTTCACAACTTAGCCAAACTTCCAGCCCATTTGTCTCCCTTAGGGCGCATATCCACCTTGAGCACATACCTATGCATGAGGGAGAAGTTTTGACACTTAGAAAGTTTTGAACACTTAGTCAATTTTGCCCCACTCGCCCTCGCTTTCCATTTTTAGTAACTTCTGAAGTTCTCTTGATTTTCAAACATCTGAAACTTCTCAAGACTTGATATTTGCTCAACGTGGTCCTCATGGCCTGATTAACCTGTTCACACTTGCCTTTTACACTCACCTACTATTTTAGGCCCCGTTCTGGAAGTGACTTACTAAAAATAGTAAGTGTGCGGATCGCGCTCAAATTTCACGTAGACTCATCAAAAGATTTTGATCGCAGTGGGATACACCTGTTTTCAGTTTTTCTCGAGTTTTGCCCTTCATTTTAGGCATAAAAGTAGGAAACCCTAATTTCGTTGCATGTGCCTCTATAGACCTTCGTTCAATGTTATTTCTGTTATGCACTGCTCTGCTCTTGAAACTAAAGATCTGGAGCTGTTCGGATGACATCACACCTGCTAAAAGTGGACCTGCTAAAAATAGTAAGTTCTCGGAATTCGTTCAAATTTTGCACACAAGTCCTCTGAAAGGGTTTAAACTTAGTGATGTGATTGAAATTTCCAAAACCCTAGGGGAAAGGTCCCAAATGGAGTGCTTACTAAAAATAGTAAGTTGTCAGAATTCAGTGAAATTTTAATGGGACCCTGCCTAAAGCCTCCTAATCGTAGTGCTAAGCTCAGATTTCAATCCTCTTACTCAATTTGACCTCCAAACTAAGCCTGAAGAATAAAAACCCTAATCTAACCAAACGCACTCCAAACTTAGCCAAAATTCCAAATTGGGCCCAAAGACAGGTACATCTCCGGAAAGACATAAGGAACTAGGAGAGACTACCGCAAAACAACCCAAAACCAAAGCCAAAAGACCCGAAAGGAGCAAAAATTAGGGGGTCCCCATTTTGAATGGGGTGATGTGTGAAAAGGTCACAACAAGTCTTTCAGGTAGATTGTGATGCTAGTGGCACTGCCATAGAAGTTGTTTTGAGTCAAGAAGGTATTGCCTATTTTAGTGAGAAGTTGAATGATGCTAAGAAGAAATATTCTATCTATGATCAAGAGTTTTATGCTATAGCTCAAGCTTTGAAGAAATGGAGACACTATTTGCTGCCAAAAGAATTTGTTTTATATACTGATCACTAGGCTTTGCAGTATCTCAATAGTCAAGGAAAGTTAAATCTAAGGCACTTAAAATAGGTCGAGTTTTTACAGAGTTATACTTTTGTTTTGAAGCACAGGAGTGGAAGGTCAAACAGAGTTGCAGATGTTTTAAGTAGAAGGCAAAATTTGTTGATAGAGATGAATATAGAGGTTGTTGTGTTCAATGAACTCAAGAGTTTGTATCTAGAAGATCCAAACTTTGCAGAAGCTTGGAAGGCTTGTTTGGAACCTGTTACATCGGATAGGACAAGATGGTTGGATTTCTTAATCCAAGTTGGGATGTTGTTTAGAGGAAGCCAATTGTGTATTCCAAGGAGTTCTATGAGAGAGAATCTAATCAAGGAGACGCATAGTGTAGGATTGGTTGGACATTTCAATCAAGATAAGACCATTGCTCTTGTTAGTGAGAATTATTACTGGCCACAATTACAGCAAGATGTGAAGAAGTTTGTACAAAGTTGCAGAGTATGTCAAATGGCGAAAGGAACAAGTCAGAATACTGGATTGTATCAGCCATTACCTGTACCTGAAAGGCCATGGGAGGATATTAGCATGGATTTTGTTCTTGGCTTGCCAAAGACACAAAGAGGGCATGATTCCATATTTGTGGTGGTGGATAGATTTTCAAAGATGGCATATTTCATTCTGTGTCATAAGACCAGTGATGTTGTTTATATTGTAGAGTTGTTTTTCAGAGAGGTGTTGAGACTACATGGTCTACCAAAAAGTCTAGTTTCAAACAGAGATACCAAATTTGTTGGTTATTTCTGGAGGACATTATGGAAGAAGTTGAAGACCAATTTGAAGTTTAATTCCACACACCACCAACAAACTGATGGACAAACAGAGGTGGTGAATAGGAGTTTGGGTAACCTGCTAAGATGCTTAGTAGGAGGTAAACCAAAGGGATGGGATTTGATTTTACCACAAGCGGAATTTTCTTTCAATTCTGTCAACAGGAGCACTGGTAAATCACCATTCCAGATTGTATATGGGAGTAGTCTAAGGAATGCTTCTGAATTGAGAAAGATGGATAAAGGAGAGAAGAGTAGTGCTGAGGCTAAAGATTTTGCTAAGCACCTGAAGAATTTGCATGACGAGGTGAAGAAGCATATCAATAAGATGAACTCTCAGTATAAGGCTAAGGCAGATCAGAAAAGGAGGTATAAGGAGTTTCAAATAGGAGATGAAGTCATGGTTCATTTGCGAAAGGAGAGGTTTCCAGTTGATACATACAATAAGTTAAAGATGAAGAAGTTTGGACCATGCAAGATCCTGAAGAAGAATGATTTAGGAAATGCATATGAGGTAGAGTTGCCAAGTGAGATTCATGTTTCACCTGTGTTTAACATTGCCGATTTGACAAAATATCATGAAGGAGTTAAGGAGAATGAATTTACAGAGGCACAATGGAACATTCTAGCACCTATGTTAGAAAAGGAAGAGATAGAAGAAATTTTGGATAGCCGTGTGGGTGGAAGCACAAGAAACAGGCAATATACAGAGTACTTGGTGAAACGGAGAGGAAGGCCTATTGAAGATTCGTCGTGGTTATCTGAAGTTGAGGTTAACCGTCTTGGTTTCCCTCTAACACTTGGGAAGTGACAGGGTCACTTTTCAAATTATCTTGGGTGTTTGATGTAGAAGCATCCAGTGGTGTAAGGGCAATCCTGCATCACCCAAAAATATTGTATTTTCATTTGTTTGTAGTTTCTTTAGTTGTCTTGGGGCCCATGACAACTCATGCAGTTTTTGGGATAGCTAGAAGTTTGAAACAACCAGAAATAGTCACCTACTATTTTTAGTCAGCCTATTCGGGTCGTATGGACACGAAAATTGACCCCAAGGAGTGAAATTAGAAAATAAGATTTTTGGTGAAAGAATCATTTCAAAATCCTATACCGTTTGGAAGATATTAAATTTTCATCTCGGGGAATTTCTCTAATGAAGTTTAAAACTGAAAATTGAGGCCCTTCGGAGCCTCGGAATAGGGTGCAAAATCTCTAATCTTTCAAATCTAGTAAAAATGGTTGTAGATCTCTTCACAAGCTTTTCAATGATATATTACAATTGAAAATTTGACAGTTGGATCAAAATTTATGGCCTGAGAAGCTGCCCCACAAAAAAGTGAATTTCATTAAAATATCTTCCTAGGCAAGAAATCAAACGGCGGGATTTTTGGCACCAAAACAAAAAGGAAAGTACACTTTCTAGAACATTCTAGGTGGTTATTGGGTAAAATAAAAGGGTTAAGTGGGGGTTGTAGAAGGTAGCTCCATTAGTGCAGATTGTGGCTCCAAATAGTAGTTTTTCTTTCAGAATTGATTTTGTTGTAATGAATCAAGCCCATGAGGCCGTAGCATTGTAAGTTATGAATCTATAATTTCATTTTCTAAAAATAATTGAAAGTGGGTTATTTTTGTCTCACATCTTCTGTGTTGGTATCTTTGTTGTGTTTTGTGGGGTTTGGGCGGTGCAACCCTCATCACTGTACAATTTCTAAAAATATAGA
>VDFB02036845.1:493332-532224 GCA_007258455.2 Sequoia sempervirens | reverse complement strand
AAATCATAGATCTATGGAGGTCAAGGGATGAAAGCTCCATAGATCTCATGTTGAAGGACCAAAACCCTTCGATTGAAGGAGTGGTCTCACACTTGCATTCAAGTTTTATTGATGCTAGATCTTTAATAATATCAAGTTGGTTCATTTGTAGATTGTCTTGGGAGTAAACCATTGTATTTTCAATTGTATTGCAATTGTGCAATTGATATTTCAATTATTAGAGCATACTATTGTATTCTCTATTGTGGTTGCTACCCTAGTTGTATCTTATAAGGGGTTTCAATCCCACATAATGTAACTGAAGGATTTGGTAGTGCTTTTGAAAAATTCTAGTTCCTTAGGTGTTTTTAGGGTTTAATGGTGATTAGTGAGTTGTTTAATAGGGGTTTCAGATACGTTCTTAGGGCTTTCTGCAAAAAACCCTAAGCCTAGGCAACACCATTGCATTTTTGTTTTAATTTGCGTTGACCGCGTATACCCCGTTGCTAGATCCTTTAAGTTATGACTTGAAGTCTTTAAGTTATGCTTTTACCGACCCCTTCTTGATAGAAAACCAAGCATTCCCATTTTTATGAATATTTTAATCTATCGCTAAAGAGCCTTGCTTTCTTCTAGGTCCCATTGGACACGCCTTGACATAGCACATAGCTCTTTCATTTCATAGAAGCAAGAAATATTTTTCTTTTCCTCCTGTGATTTTGCGAAATGATCTTTTAAAGCCCCATTGTGAGTGACGTGTATGGGTCGTCAACCAATCATATCTTTTAGTTCCTTTTTTCACACAAAAGCTTAAAGTCCCTTGTGAAACTCTTTTTTATCGTGCTCTGGGACCTTTTTAAGGCACACACTTTTTAGATCCTTTTAGTATTGCGCAAAGCCTTTGCATCACGATAGCCTTTGTTCCAAAAATATTAACCCTCACGAACTCACCAAATGCTTTTATTTCAACTAAAAGGTATGCATATAACCATTTTGCACAAGATATAACCTTCATAAAGCAAAGTTTTCTTGAGCTTACCTTTCCCCGAGTCCTTGAAATCATGACACGTGTCCTGGAGCTGTTCAAAGAAAAGGGATTTTTCTTTTTGTGGAAGGGATTTTGAATTCTTGCAATCACTGTTGATTTCCTTAGATCAATGGCTAACATTCAACATCAAGAACGACTATTATTATTTGCACTGTAAGGAAGCTAAGGTAGTGGAACAAATTCCTACACTAACCTTGAGAGGAGAATAATGCAAACTTTTACAAATCATTAACAATTACATAAAGTTAAACAAAAATAAAGACAAATATCATGCATACCACAACACAATGATTTACATGGGGAAAACCCTTTTGGGAGAAAAACCCCACACTCCAAAAGCCACCTAATATATTATTCAGAAATCACAAAGATTACAATATACTTGCAGAGCAAGCTTCTCACAGGAGTATCGCCACTTAGAGATCCAAAGGTAACACAATCACTATTAGAATCTCAAAATATATCGCAATACACAATCGTTAAAATATAATGCCCTCATAAAATAGGGTTGCCTTCTAGGGCAAGTCAAGATAATAAAATATCAACTGTTGGATATGAGACATAATGATGAATGGTCCAGATTTACAATAATAAAATATAAATAATTTTTTCCTTTCGGGGGCATTGCCCTCGAGCCCCCACCAAGGCGCACTACCCTTGGACCCCAATAGAGGGGATGATCCCCTCAAATCCCTTGTGGGGGGGCAACATCCCCCCCCACATCCCCTGTCATCATTGGCTAAACAATACCTTGTGTATCAATAGTACCTTATGTAATTGCAAGGTTGAGACACATTTTCTCAACACACACGTCCAAGCATGTGTTAACATTGATGGCGGATCTGAGCCTCAACTATTTGATTTTTTGTATGAATTCAGTGAACTACACATTCACAATTCATTGAAAGCATAAAGCAAAGGTTGTAGAGCGATTTCACTATGAATTTTTGAATGAGCTAGGGTTTTCAGCACCATTTCTAGGGTTCACAACAATCTTCACACTAATAAGCTTTCTCTTTGTGAATTGATTTTAGAAAAATTCTCTTCACATCTAGGGAAGTAATTTAGGGTTTAAGAAGGTGTAATTGTTTTCTTCAAAGAAAAATCTTTGTGAATTCTTTTCAAAACCTTAAAACTCTAGTTTAGAAACCCTAGTACTCAATTGTGTTAAGCCATGGTTGGAACTTCAAGAGGAGTTAAGCGGGGATTGGATGATGAAATTATGGCTCAATTGCTAGGGTCTGCAAAATGACCTAGGGTTGGTCAAGGGTATGGAATTCCGTCAAACATAAATTATAAATAAAAATGATTGTTGCAAAGATGCCATCATTCCTATCCATGGTTATGCCTTATTTAAAGATTGTTTTAGGAATTGTTTTGCAGATAGACCAATCTTAAATATCTGGAGAATGGGATTGGGAAAATTGGTATGCCCTAATGTTTTCATCAATGTTGACCTAATTAGAGCTGTGGCTAGGGCATACAACCCAAGTACTAGGGGCATTGTCAAGAACAAAGGTGTTAAGTTATTGACTTTGGATAAAGAATGGATATTTGAGGTTTTTGGTTTAAATATGAATGCTCAATTGCCCATTGATCTAGGGGCATTGACAAGGGAATATCATAGGTTAAGAGACAATTATAGGGTAAAATGACTACCCAATTTTAGGCCTAGAGGGCCAAAAATAGAAATTTAGAGGTTTATTGGAGGTGACAAAAGCCATTCAATTATGATATTTTTGAAGTTTACTTGCAAAAGACCTATTTTTCTCTGTGTCAGGTACTGGGAATTGATTGTAGGACTGAAATGCTAGTAAATTTGATGGTTTTGGCTATTGAACATCCAAGGTAGGGATGTAAACAGGCCAATGATTATGCAAGGTATGTTGTAGGGGAGCTTCACAACGCTTTAAGTTCCCTCAACAATGATTCCAACATTGTCCACTTTAAGTGGTATTTTTATTGTGTCATGTGTTGCTTTATGCTGGGAGAAAGATCTGGGACCCTAAGATAAAGGTAAGAGCCTTCAATGAACATGCAGTTGTGCTCCCTATAAATAGGAATGGGTTTACATTTGGGACAATAATTATGAAACTGATAACTATTGCATTTTTTAGCAATATTTTGTTAGAAGTGTCCTCAAGAATTTGGGATTTTCTATTGATTGGGGTCTTTCAAAGCATATAAGGAGACTTTTAAGGCTAAAGCAGCTCTAACTAGAGTCAGGTTTTGATCAAAATTGAGGATATTGGTTCTTTCATCTAGAATCCACTATTATCAGGGTTTATGGCTCCCTAGTGGCTCCCCATATTTTGCCTAAATTAGTCCCTAATAGAATTGCATATCTTGAAATAATTTGGCAATTGAATGAGGCAGATACAACTCATTTCAAAAATGATAAGAAACATGCAATTCTTCCTTCCACACTCATATTCTTAGACTTCATGGTCACATCCAAAGAAGGGTTGGAATTGATTCTCAACAAGTTGATACCATGTAGTATGAAGTGTGATAAAGTCAAAAAATTTGATCCTAAGCATTTCATTCATGATACCAGGACACGGTATAAGTCATTTGAATTCATTCATGAGTTTGATCTTGTTGAGGATCTGATCAGGAATTTCCCTTCTACTTTAAAGGCTACACATATTAGGGAGCAATGGATCAAAATTCAAATGGCTAAAGAGAGAAGGAAAGGAGTGGATCCTTCTTATAAGGGAGAATATATAGATATCTAGGATCCAATATTGAGAATAATGATGATGTTGGATGACACAACGGATCTATTAGCCAATGTGCCATTGAAAATTCCATAAAAGGATGAACCTGGTCCCTCTTCATCCCATACAATAGAGCAATAGATACCAAAGAATGTTGCACCTTTGCAACAAGTAGCTTTTCCTACTAGGTCTTCAGTTGATTATCTAGTTGACCCCAATGAGTTCCCAAAAGATTCAAATTTGCTTTAGGTAATGTACCCTCCTAGAAGTATTGTTGCAGAAAGAGCATCCACATATAGGATGCTAACTAGTTTTGATATGGGTGATCAGGTGGTGGATGATGTAAGAGCACTTGCATGCAATTTATGGAGGATGAAAAATTCATCACCACAAGTGAAATTAGGGATTATTTAATAAAAAGAAAAGGTGGGGAGTTAAACCAAAATTTGAATAATTAGACTCTCACCAAGGATAAAATAAATGAATTCATCAGTCAATTTTGGGATAAGGTAAATAAGGAGATGGTAGACATGGCACCTAAAAAGGGAAGAGAGCTTGTGAAGGAGGGTGGTTTCCTATTACTACTAGGTTGGGATAGATCATCTACAATTGCATTTGATACAATTAGAAGACAAGATGAAAAATAACCCAGTGTTGACATTAGAAGAACAAGCAAATGCCTTATATTTTGGCTCAGGGTTCAACCCAAGGTTTGAAACACTAGCCATCTAGTCAATCTTCCTTGAGACCAACAAACCAAAGGTCATTGATGACACAAATGAATTGACTGGAAACTTGATTTTTCAGAAGAATGACTAATATTAGTGCCTTGCAAGTTGCCACACTGACGGTTAATTTAGCTATGTTCATTGAAGCTAGGGTCAAACAATTGGAAGCTATTTTAGAAAAAGTTAATAATGAAAACTTGAAGTTGGAGGAGCAATTGAATGTTGTGTTTGGATTGTTGCCACCTCCTAAATTAGGAGTAAGTGAGAAGGAAGATGAAGAAAAGGTAGCACTAAATGTTGAGATCAGGTAATTGGAAATAGAACTTCATAAAAGGGAGGAGTTAGAATTAAAGACAAAAAGAGATCAACATATAAAGCTTTCTGAGATGATTGAAAATTTTTTTGGTCATAGATTGTCATGAATTTTAAGTCTTCTTTAGGTGACATGGAACATGTATAAAGAAGTTAGAATAACATGTATTACTCATATTGTTTTGAAGAATAGTTTACAAGGTATCATTGATACTTCGAGTCCTAGAAAGGATATGGTTAAAATGATGTTGTTAGTGATAAAATTTGATATATACATGCCCCAAAGGAATTAGAAATTATTTATGATGCTCTAGAAGATATTGAAGATAACATGATTATACACCAAAGTTTCCAATTAGGTATGGAAAAATTTCTTGAAGTATTTGATGACCTCAAGTATAGTCTCATGTCCAACACAATGAATGAGGAGGGTGAGATGAAGGAATATAACGAATGGAGGACCGACTTTATTAGTATATTACCTCCCATCATTAACCCTATTATTGAAGGAGGAGTTTTGAATGTTGAAAAGATGAATACTATTATAGATAGGTTGATAAAGTTGGAAATGGGTTTGGAGAGGTTTTCTAAAGAGGTTAAAAAATGGACCGAGGGTGGATATGAAATCATTTGGTCCACATTAGAGTAGTCTTGGCACATCCTTGGCCATTAGAAGAAATTGTTGTTGCATGAGTGGAAAAGTACAACTAATCAAGTGAACAAGCCTTTCCAATTTTATTTCATTATGGGCATCAACAAACATCTTCTTGAACTTTTTCCAACTATTTTATCTTCTAGTAGAACATCTTTTGTCTCTTGCTAGTTGTCCTCTTATTTTTGTTTGATCCTAGGACAAGATGGTCAAATAAAAATGTGACATCTGTTTGTGGCCTGAGGCCTTTTGCACCCTTGTCTCTATTAAAGGGAATTGAGGCGCTTTTGTAAGGATCTCAGAATTTTGTAAGTAGAGAGTCTATATTTTAGTTCTATATAGTTTGATCTAGGTTTTCTTAGAGAAGAAATGTCAATTTAATTGATAATTTTGTATAACAGTACTAGTTCAATACATATGCATCTTGTAGCAAATTTTCAATCAATTGTCTTCCAAATTGTATACCTCTTTTCAATTATGAATACAAATTGATCAAGGATCATTTGTGTTCATCTTTGTACATTTGCTGCAATTGAATGTTTCTTTTATAGCTTTTATTCAAGGGATAGATTAAATTGCTGCATTAGAAGTATTGATAGTTTTGAATGTATATAGAGATTATTAAGAAGAGTGTATTATAAATTCTAGAAGATATTAATTTAATTCATTGATATAATAGCTTCCATTGAATTGGGTTAAATTCTCTTATTTAGTATCAATTGCAATTTATTTGACTTTGTGGCCTAGATTAAGGCACCAATCTGAATGTATGCTCTAGTTGCATGTCCATGATCAACAAATTTGAAAATCAACTTTCCCTTTCATTTATAAGTTATTGCATAATCTTATATACATTTTCTCAAGCCCATAATGCATAAAATACCAAGAATCTAGCCACTAAGTAAGTTTTATCCATAATTCTTGGTCATTTAAAGAGAGCATATCTATTTGAAGCAATATCTTTCATTGATTGTACGAAATCCCAGTGGACATTGCATAGGACCACCCTCCTAGGTTTTGCAAAGCTTGAAGTGTAGAGGAGAGAATTGTTAAACTATCCTCCTGTTCGTTGGCCAAACCCCTAGAACAATTGATCATAAGAGTTGGCTACTCCTTTAGATAGTTCTAGGAATCAATTGTAATACTAAAATATAAACCGGCAGGGTTCTACATGTTTATTCTATTTGTGAACCCAATATATAATCCTAGGTATTATGTGAATGAAAAATATTGTTTGAACTTGTTATTTATCTATCCTTTATCAACATAACCCTATAATATTTAAGGTGACCACGTGAATGTAAAAGGGAAAATTTATAGGTTCGCTAGACTTGAGCATAATACATTTGGGTAAATTAATGAAGTTTGAAGCATAATATGGGGTTGATAATGTTGTTGCATAAACATTGCCACCACCTAGGGTTTCTAAGGTTCTAGATTTTAAATATTTAAATCCTAACATAGAAATAACCAAATATTTTCCTTAATATTTAGTTCTAATGACCCAATTAAATATATTTAAGTTTGTCCAAAAATATTTACATTAATATTTGTCAGGGACATTATAGTGTTATTCGAGTCAGTGATTAAAATTAATATATGTAGAGGGCTTAGAGAATATTGGCACTAATATCTATTAGGGATATTACAATGATATTAAAGATATTTTTCCTGCCAACCTATAAATCATTCTAAAAAATAGTTAATGTATGGTGGAATGAGCTCTTCAAGATTCAATAGTAATAAGAACAAAGGTGATGATGACAAGTAGAGAATAGTGGTTGGATATGTTGATAGACCCCCAAACCCACTTTATTTAACATAGAAGAAAAAAATGTTGCTAGCTCTAGTATATATGACTCAACAAAGCTTTGGGAAAAAATCCCTTTTCTACACTTCATGGTATTGATGAAGTCATCAATAAAAGAAATTGTAAAAAGGTTTGCAAGGTAACAAAATCTACTAGAAGATTTGAAGGTAGATTTATCATTTAAAAACTATGTAGAATTCTCTTTCCAAAACTATTTGGAATGGATAAGGACATAAGGTACAACAAGACAAGGGAACCAACAAAAATGGATTAAGAATGTAGAGAAAAATATGCAACCACAAAGTATGCAATAAAATCCAATTATGACAAAACATCATAGGATGGGGAAAATTAAAAGGTGGTTAAGTAGGATATTAGTGAGTGTGGCAAGGAAAAAACATTCTTGTAGGAAAAGTAATAGTTAAAACTAAAGCCTCAAAAATCCATAAAACACAACATTAGAGCAACTAGTATATAGAAATAAATTTCATTATAAGGCACCTCCTAGTCAAAAAGGGCTTTGATGTTGCAAGGGAAAAAATGATACAAAAAATAAGCTCATAAGAATAAAAATTTTCTTCTCATGCAAAGGTTATAGGACCAAGCCACAAATGTTGAATTAAAGAAGAGATGAAACTAGAGGAAGAATCAAAGAAATTTGACAAAGAGCCTGAAAATAGTTGAAGGGACCTAAACTTATGATGAATATACTCAAGCATAATTTAATTTAAGAAGAAAAAGAAGAAATGAAAATAGAGGTTCAATAAATTACACAGAAGCAAAGGGAATCCACATTCAATGTCGCAGGTAAAGATTCCTTGATAAATATTTGTAGTGTTTTTTAATGAGCTCTCACCTTAGGAAAGTGTTTGTTGTAAGGAAGTTAATGAAAATTAGTGCAAGAATTTGGTCTTCATGAGAAGTGTAAAAAATGCTAAAGGTTACCACTTTCAGCAAGGTATATATGAATCCCTTACATGAGGGTACAACTCATGGCCAAGAAATAGAAATGATAAGGGACACCACTCTTAATAAAGAGTATGAAAATCCCTTGTATAATTCAAAAATTATGGCAATTGAGCGTGAAACAAAACCAAAGTTGCAAGAAAGTGAAAGTAAACAAACCTTGGAGGAACCCATAGTGCAAGTGAAAGGTATGGAGTTTAAGGATGAAAAGGTCATCTTATGGACTTCCGTGTTTGCAAATTATCAAGAGATTCGTCTTATTGAAGTCAAGGATAAAACATCACTTGATGAATGTACAAGTGAGAAAGTTGTTCCTTTATGGTGCATATCCATCAATCCTCCCATGATTGATGAATTGCAAGATATTTGTAAAAATGAAAGTGAGAAAAATCTTGTGAGCCATCAAGACGAATTTGTTGATTTAAGAAAACTACCCATCAATATTGAAAAGATTGAGTTAGAAATAAATAAGAATAATATTTTGAATGATTATCCTTATGAGGGTGCAATTGGAGGGGTGCTTTATTTAATTTTAATATTGAAAATTTGAACCATAATAATGAACGATGCCAAGGTTTCTACTTCAAAAAAGGAAGGCAAGAACTATGACAATATTTATGTTATTAGAGGTTTTATGCTTCATGCAATATCATGGCTAAATTGTTATCATCTTGGGAAACATCACAAGAAAGATGAAAGAGTCCAAAGATGTCCTTCCATAATAGTATGTAATCCAAGTACCAAGCTAACACACATAAACAACAATGTAGAAGCATCACCAAGTGTTTAACCAAACAACTATAGAAGGAAGATATTGTGAAGCACATTGAGGTTGAATTTTTGATGTGTTTATCCTTATTGATAATTCACCATACCATGCATGGGGATAAGTAGACAACTTAATTTTTCCATGGGAAACCATGAAGTATGCAGTCAATTCTATGTTGAGGAAACTAACATTGTTATGTGTGTTCAATGAGTGCATTCTATGGGTGACCTTTCACAAAATTAACAACTTAAGTTTGAAGAAAAAAGATTTGGCACTTGGAATTTCTCTTTAAGTTTGAAGAAAAAAGATTTGGCGCTTGGAATTTCTCTTTAAGGAGTCTTTTGGAGTGGTCATGGAAAATAGAACTTCTTGCAAGGGACACATATTATATTATTTTATGCTAATCCACATGGCCTTTATTCTAGTATTCAAATGTCTCCAAATCAGCTTGGTATAGTGCTCCATTATGTCCCCAAGATTGTTAGCAAATAGAAGATTCCAACATGCCATGGAATTAGAAATCAGTTGTAAGAATGCCATTAGCATTCCTTATTTCTCAAAGACTAATATGAGAACAAGCCACCACCAAATTGGTGTTTACAAGGAATGCATGTACAAGAGATCTCCTAGATGCCTCATGGGAAACATTGAGTTCTTAGTCATACCATTTAGTGTGATCAATGCATGAGCTATTCTCCAAATTATGGTGAATCAAGTATTCAATGGTCAAACAAGACAATTTATTTTAGAATCTATAAATAATATTTTTATATATTGCAAAACATAGAAGGATCATATGAGACAACTAAATTTGATCATTGGGATTCTAAAGAAATAGGTTTTATTTGTAAAATATTTTAAATGTGAATTACACAAATGTATTATACATGTGCTATACTATTATTTCTCAAGGCATCCTTCATATAAAGGAATTTGTTGACACGAAATAAAGGTGCTTCAAGGAGATTTTTTCAATGGCTCGCTTTAACATTCATTGTTCGAATGACTCCCTTGCTTGTGCCCACCCTGCAACTACCTTCATGATCTCTGTAGATGCTACCATCAGGTCTTCCTATGTTAATGACACCTTGTTGGGCATTAATCCTTCTGTCTTCGGGTCTTTAATTTCTCTTGACACCTTGCTTGGCGATGTTTCTATTGTCCCTAGTTGACATGTGTCTAGGCTTGGGGTTGTTTAGAACCCCACTTCTGGTGTTGTGGATGTTGCCTTTGCCCCTCATTTAGTGACTGCTATCGATGACTCTTCCCCTCCTCTATTTCTTGCTATGTTTGATGATGTCTTTAGCTTTTCTTAGGCTTCTAGGTCTACTCCTTCTTGCTCTTTTCATGTGGATTTCCCTCTTCTATGTGCCAAACTATCCTTGATGGTGGTTTATGGTGTGGATGTGGTTTGAAAATGAGGATTTCAACCAACGTAAAGGTATAGCATGCAAATTCTCCAACCTCTAGCCTTCTCTTCCCGACTTGCAAAAATGGGTGATGGACTCTTGGAGGCCCCTTGTGGCTGGTAAGATCGAGATTTTCCCCTATATTAAAGGTTCTTCATTGCTTCCTTTACCTTTTTTGAGGATAGAAGCTTGTTTTGGAAACACAAGGGAAGACAACTGAGCGAGGGGGGGTGAATCAGTTGTCACAAAAATTTAAACTTATCAATCTTATTTTTAGATCTGATTAATAACCATGAAAGTATAAATCATCAACACATCAGAAACACACATAACACTAAGATTTTTTATGTGGAAACCCTGTTAGGGGAAAAACCACGGCGGAGGTCAGTCCACAAGATTATACCTTGTTAAAAGTATAAAGAAGAATAAATGGGAATGCACATGCATTCAGGCACACTGGCTAGAGCTCACTGCTCAAATAAAACAAAGCTTACTGCCCAAAGGAAGACACACTATCTTACAGAAACATTCGGATTACATCCGTAGGATTTTGAACTGTGATAATAGCATTTGCTAATGCTTGATTACAGTTTTGGTTAAGCACATGAACACTTCTTCACACTTTGCTCACTCTTCTTCACACTCTACTTCTGCCTTCGAATGATTAGGACATTATTCACACATCTTATTCACACACATGCCTTCAAATGGAATAAACAATCACTTATATATATCTACAACAAGAGATTACATTGCTACATGTCGACTTCAACAAAATAATAAAACATATGCAAACTATCGGCCCAAAACAATAAATAATTTTCAATGCGAATCGACCAATGTTGGCCACAATATAATGAAGACCCAAAACAAAATCCTTGAACATGAAACATCTTCAAAAATTATTCCACGAAGATCCACAACACACTACCATCACGTTGTTGGCCGTGAACATGAAAAACATGAACACACAAGAGAAAATCACCAATCGCGAGCACAACGATCAATGCAGATGTGCAACACAGATAGAGCATGATCTAGAAACATCCACAAACATCATGAATCACCAGAGAAGCATTTGCAACAACTAAAATTACTAGAATCACATCATCTTCATTCAGGAACACCAACTGAAGCAACAAAAAGACTATCAAAATATAGATACTCATAACTCGATCAAATCTTCATGTGGATCTCTGAAACTTAACGCGGATAAAATAGATATACTCGACAACAAACGATTTAATCCACAACCTCTTATCATCGACATACTAAGCTCACCACCATGCTGAACTTCACTTCATCACTAACAACCTATAACTTGTTTTATTACAATTTTTTCAATATCCTCAACATATACAACTTCTAATGTCTTTAAGGCCAATAGTGTTGACATCAATGACAACCACATATCAACAACATCCAACAGCTTGGTTCTAGGTAAATTGTGGGCTTGGGTAGAGCACTCTCTCTTGTTCAAACCCTAGAAAACCTCCTTTAACCCCCTTACTGAACCACTCCATGTGCATCCTGTGTGGGTTAGACTTCTGAATCTTCCCCCCAAATTTGGGAAGATTCTTGTTATGATTCCATTGTAAACTCTATTGGTCACTTTTTAAAGGTTGATGATTCCAATTCCTACATGGGGCACTCTACTCTTGCTCGCATTCTTGTGGAGATTGAAATCTCCATGCCTCTTCACGGGATGTGGTTCTAATGGTTGGACATAGACCTTGAAATCATCTACTTGATTATGAGAGCCTCCATTTTAGATGTTGCTTCACAACTAGTCACTTGGCTTCAAATTTCTCTCTCTTGCATCGTAAAGGCCCTACTACTTGGTGGAGGAACACTATTGACGACCACTTGACTATCCACGCTCTTGAATCTTAGATGAATGTCTTCTCTTAGGATAATGCAGAGCGTCCTGCTTTTGGTGTGGATTTGTCGTGTCTTGTTGACCTTGATGGGGCTTCTCTTGTTATGTGCTCTCATTTTTTTTTGTCAAATACTTCTTCTTTGCTCCAAACTTCTATTGTGGTTGTTGAGCCTAGTAATCCTTCTATTCCCCCTTTGAATGTTGATGTTCTTCTTATGGGGGTGTCTCCTCCTGTTTCCCTTTGCTATAGGAACTTGGATGACTGCATTGCTTGGACTGTAGTTCATAGGAGGAAAGGTATTTATTCTACCTCTTCCAATTCTTATCCTAGTGTAGTGTCAAATAAGTTAATTATATAGGGTTGGGACCCTCTCTTTGGTCCTATGCTTTGGTTAAAAACACTACTAGTCTTTGGTTATTTTTCCTAGTCTCACTACTAGTGAGACTCATCCTGCTTATCTATACGACTGCCTTGTAACATGTCCTAGCCCTTTTCCTTGGTTTATCTAATTAAAATAAAGGAACTTCAACGATGATCTAGAATTTGTTAGAGTAAGATCAAATTTGATTTATTTTCACAAGAATACAAACTAGGTAGAAGAGGAAGAAGTAATGCTCACATTTTGCGATTGTGTGGCAAAAGAAACAAGACAAAAATGGTTGTCCATATAATGACCGAATTTGGGGTTGCTATCATCATCATTCCCACCTTTTACATTACATCATTTGCAGCTACAAAAGGTGCTTTTAGTTATGGGATTGAGTAAAGGATGCCTTAAAGATTAAGGAAAAACAAAAATGATAATTTTTATATTAATGGAAAAAGGAATGCAATTGCCAATGTCTTTCTCAAAATGGTTATTCCTTATTCTATCGCTATCATGTTTGGCAAATAGAAAAGTTTTATCATGATAAAAATGCCAAGAATATCATGGTTTCTTACATCCTAGATGGAAATGTAAAGATTAACAAGCATATGCCAACAAATGGTCTTGGTGGGTATAAGGGTAGAATCTTTCCAATGCTTGAACTTGAGAGCAAGTAAAAGATTGTAAATGATTTACACAATGCCCTTATGGTGAAACACTCTAGATCCTACAATATTTATAATTGTATAAGAGAAATTTTCATGGAGGATATTTAGGGAGGACATCAACTACCAATTGAATGGAGAAGAATAAGACTTTTTAGTAAGTCTACTATAGCTTTTGCTTAATCCCCCTAAGATTGGGAAAATGTGTTCATGGAATCTATCATGAGTCTACCCAAGGTACAAGGTAAAGTTTACATTAATACTATTGAATAAAAGATAAATGAATATGCATATTTCCTTAGCATTTATTTTAAATTCAATGCACATCATGTGGAAAAAAATAATTTTTAGAGAAGTGATAAGGATATTTGGATTGTCTAAAGATTTTGATAGTGATGGAACATGTTTTATAAAAAATGGTGAATACGCGAGTTGAAGAATACTTGAGGGAACATGTTTTAGGACATAAATCTATAAGAATTAAATGGTTGCACTTGGGAGGATATTACTGTAACACCATCCAACATCTATCTCTTAGAATGTTTTTATGTATGGAATTATGTGTTTGTGATGCACTAACTTGCATTGATTTAGTGTTCACAAACAACAAAGTGTTGCTCGTAAGGGCAATAGATGTCATTGTTTTCACAAGGGTAAAAAAATTGGAATATGGAGCCATCACAAATCAATTGGTTCGTGGGGACAACCTTCTTGTAAGGAATGCTATTTCATAAGAAGTAATATTTCTAAACTATTTGAACTTGCATTGCCTAAGGGCAAGCAATTTCAAGTTAGGAGGACTTGTCATATCCCCATTTTGTAATAATTTGCTATGAACCAAATTTCCTTTTTCCTATTTCCCACATCTCTTTTAGTTCAATTTTGTGTGTACTTCCTATTCTTTCCCCCTATATCCATTATGGCCTTTGAAATCTTTGAGTTTGAAGGAATTTCCAGTCTTCTAAGTGTTTGTTAGTTTTCAGAGTTCCTTAACCAATCGTGCTTTCCTATCTAAATCCAACCTTTCCTTGGTCTCTATAAAACTTTTAGACTTCCCCATCCCAACATGCCTTTCCCCACAACTCCACTTTTTCTTTATGCCTATCACAACATTAGACTTATCCATCTAGGAATGCCTCATGTCGATCCCTTACCTTAATTCCCTTCTCCTTCTAGACTATAAAAGTTCATTCTATCACCCCTTTCCTCAGAACCCCGCTCATTTCCCTTCCCTTGTTAGAGGTTTAGAATTGTCCTTATCGTTATGCCTCCTACTTGAACTCTAATCTTTGATCGACGGTAAGAGTCACAAAGTATCTCTAACACATGAACTCTAACATTCTCACCTATTTACACTATTCACTCCACCTATTGGGATTTATCGATAGGATGGAGCAATAAATTTAGCCAATTATAAATGAAAATCACAAAATTAATAAAAAATACAAAGGTAATGAATTTTAACATGGTTCACCCAATGTGGGATTTTCCAACAAAAAATAAGTTACATAAACCTCTAGCTATTTCTATAGCTGCGTACAACTACAAACACATTCACGATCTATCTATACATAATGATTTCATTGCTATGTGTTCATCCACAAACCCACACTCTTTTCCCCGCATGCTATTGCATGTGACTTATCTCCAACACATGAATTGTAATCAAAATTCCACACATTTCTATGTGCTCCATCACATTAATGCCATGACTCTTGGCATTTCAAATTCACAACAAAGAAACTAGTTGTTTTGGGCAATTACAAACAATTTTCATAACCAAATTTATCAACAAAATTCCTTTATTAAAATTGGGAAATTTTTGCTTCGGGGGTGTTGTCCCCAAAGCTCCACCATGGGCTCCACCCTCAAGCCCTCATCGGGGGGAATGGTCCCTTGGACCCCACAGGAGGGGCTTCGCCCCCTTGCACTCCCTTGTTAATTATTTTAGGGGGAAAACACAACTGCCAAAGTTGCCAAACTCTTAATACTAGATCATGATCAAACTCCACAAACCAACACCACCTACCTCCCCACATGATTAGACAACCATTAATGCTTAGATGAATGACACATATTTCATAAGGTTTTCCACAAACATAAAAGTATAATTTAACAATGGGGATGTGGCTCCACATGTACACCTAGTCATGCCAACAAAGAAGGAAACATTGACCATCATTAATAAGGTACTTAGGATTTCAAACCCTACAAGATCCCACACTATTATTACAAAAAATAATTTTAGTTCACAAAGGACATTCCCTTATGCCTCCCAAATATAGCTAACCACATGTGCACAATTTTAGACATGTTTCAAAGGCAAACGATATCAGATAGATACAAGCTTTCCCAACCACATACTAGTAATGGGATTGAAGATGTAGATTTGACAAATTTTTGTGTGTATAATGGAATGAAGACAAGATGAAAATATTTTTATTATGAAAACTACACAAACCCTAACTAGAAATCATTGTTAGCACCCAATGTTCAAGTGTTCAAATTTGAGGACGAAACCCATGGATCTATAGAATTCGAGGAACAAAAACCTTAAGATCTCGTATTGGAGGATGAAACCTCTTCAATCGAAGGAGTTATCTCACACAAAGGTCAAATTTTGGTTTAATTGGTGGTGGATCTTCTACAATATCAAGCTAGTTCAAATTGGAAGTTGTCTTGAGAGTAAGCCATTGTATTTTCAATAGTATCGTAGTTGTGCAACCAATATTTCCATTATTAGGATATTCTATTTATTGTTTTTTGTGGTTGTCCTAGTTGTTTTTTATAAGGGGTTTCAAATTGCATAATTTAAATGAAGAGTTTTACAAATATATCTTGTTTATGAACCCAATTTTTTAAATTTACGTATTTTGTGTACAAAAAAACCTGCTTAGATATGTTATTGTAGGAGTTTATGGTGAACTCCTCAACACCCTAGGGTCACCTGCAAGACAATAAATTCCACAAGAGAGATAGCAAAAATATCATGCTATGATTAAGGATGCAAGAATGCCAAAATAACAACCACACTGAATATATCAATGTACATATGATGCCTTGCTTATATAGGCAAGGTGAGGAATAAGATTAGACAAGATCATGACAAGTGTCTTAATCCTATCACATGAGACAACTAAGTCATAACAACCTAGGACACAAGCATTAAATAAATTCCAACTAGATAAGATAAGTGACAACCAATGCTTAACTAGAAAGATTCCCTCCTAAGACCTAAGTGGACTTAACAATGTAAATACGACCTAGATAAGACTAGGTAGGAAAAATACTTATTTACACCAACACCCCCCCTTAAGTCCAACTTAGGGAGTACTTATGCAAATGAAACAAAGATGGGTCCTGACTATGAGACCATGTTAGGTACCCATGTACAAATGCAAATGGAATCTCTCACAAATGGAGAAAAGGAGAAAACCCATTGGGACAAAACTCCTTTCCAAAAGAGATGAAATGCAATAATGCTCTCCATCAAAAAATGTTAGGACGAAGCCCCATTCAAGGAAAAAGAGCCCACCATAAGAGAGACAAAGAAGAGACCATTCAACCCCCCCAATGAAATGATCCATCACAAAACCAATCAATATCCATCCACACAAAGGATGACAAGAGAGACCATACAACCCCCTCATAATGACAAAGAAGCACTGGAAGCACACTTGTGGAGTAACACCAAAATCCTTAATTCGACAAGCAAAGGAAATATATCTTTGATGCTAGAAACCATATTAGAGTCACTCAAGGACTCAGGTCATAATCATGATAAAGCAACAACAAACCCGATGCCAAAGAACATTGAAAAACTCTCAAATTGGCATAACCTTGAAATCTATGAAGCAATAGTCGATTGAGAAATGATTTGGAACTGAAATGAAGTGCATAGATCAAAACTGCACCCTCCCAATTGTCAAAACATCCAAGTAATCTCTACAACACGCTTTGGGGAAAAACTAAAATAACGATCAACTTAGGACAAAAATAAAAAAAGTGCATGGATGGAAATGTAGAACTCTTCAATACATTTCCAACACTGTAAGAATCGTGAAAATTAGAGATTGAGGCAAAAAGTTATGAGCTCGGGAGCCATAAAACAAGATTTGACTTCAACTAGTAATAAATGCTATAGAACAACAAAACTATGCAAAATAACCTGCACCACTACAAAATTCATAGCGCCAGCTTTCCGATGACATCTCATTTGAAAAAAATTGCCTCCTGGATTGCAAGTTATGACAAAATGAAAAAAGCCTATAAAAGGACATTTGAAGACTAACTGAGTGGAAAATTAGAGCCCTCGAGGGTTGGGGCATGGTCCTCCATGTGACTTGGGTCGTTGCGCTCAAATAAAATAAAACCTCACTGCCACCCAACAATGGCATTGTTGGGTGGGGCGGTTGGGAAGGTAGCGGGCCATAGGCCGCACCACCCGAGGCATAGCTCCCTCACTAAGGTGGGCCTAAGGGTTAGCGCCCCTCATGTCCATGGGATCGACACAATACATAGTTGGCGTTAATAATTTAAAATAATTTTTTTAATAAATAAAAACTTGCCGACAATTAATATGTGCGATTGTCCTGACATAGGCACAAAACTCTAATGTGACCCAAGATTTGACCGAATCCACAGAAGAGTACGATGATGACACATACCAAAAGGTACTAATGATGCCAAAAAATGGAATAATCCACTTGTAGATGTTGACTTTGACTGCAACGCTAAAGATCGTACGACCATATGGCCTAAATTTTTTTGTCTTGCACCTCGACTAAAAGTCTCTGATTTTGACGATTTCGTAGACAATCCTTAGATTCTTGGGCCTCCCAAATGCAATGATGAGGTCAATTTTCGCCCAAACTACTCCAAAGATCAGCTACCTTTGGATTTGGTAATTGAAACCCTCATTGAAACCCTTGTAGATCAATCAATATATGTTGAAATTTGACGAAACAAAAGTCACCCTAGATTCAATGGCGAGGTTCTCAAGACCCCAACTCACACCCAATAAAAAATTCACACCAGGATAGGTCCCTCAGATTTGGTAAGCATGCTACATTGAAGCTCTGATACCATGTAAGAGTTTATGGTGAACTCCTCAACACTCCAAGATCACCTGCAAGACAAAATAACTTCCATAAGAGAGATGGCAGAAATATCATACTATGATTAAGGATGCAAAATTGTCAAAATAATAGCCACATTGAATATATCAATGTATATATGATGCTTTGCTTATATAGGCAAGGTGAGGAATAGGATTAAACAAGACCATGACAAGTGTCTTAATCCTATGTCATGAGACAACATAGTCATAACAACCTAGGACACAAGCATTAAATAAATGCCAACTAATACTTAACTAGGAAGATTCCCTCCTAGGACCTAAGTGGACTTAACAATGTAAACATGACCTAGATAAGACTAGATAGGAAAAATACCTATTCACACCAACAATTATTTATCTATCCTTTATTTGTAAACACAACACTACAATACTGGGCATTTAAGGTGATTGAATGTGAAAGGAGAACTTTTTGGGTTTGCTAGATTTTGACATAATAGATTAGAGTTTGTCATCTTAATGTAAATTAAAGAAGTTTGAGGCATAATTTGGGGTCGATAATGCTGATATGTAGATATTACCACCATTTAAGGTTTTAAATATATAAATCCCAAAATAAAAAGCCAAATATTTGTCTTAATATTTAAGTTTTATAAAGATTTGATTAAATATATTTAAGTTTGTCAAAAAAAAATATTTGCATTAATATGTGTTTGAGAGATTACAATGAGATCAAAGTAATTGATTAAAATTAATCTATAAAACACAACCATATGATTTTGATCTTTCCTATTTGGTGGAATTGAAAATGAGAATTATCCTTCACTTATTATTAACTCGCACTTTGATATAACTTGTGTTAGTCTAGCACTGCCATTGATCACCACCATTTACCATCACCTTCCTCATACAATAAATTTCATACAAAATTGCAAACCATGTAAACCTTTGATTTGTCTTTAGAAGACCTTGATATTATCGCTATTGAAACATTAGTTATGGCGACGAGTAACAAGAGTTGAAAATGCAAAAACTTGATTTAATTTTTAATGCTTCCTCACCTAGAAAAAAAAAACACTCCAGTAATTTAGCCCATGCCACTCTCCAAATGTGGCACCTACTAACAAGAAAAGTTTAATTGGGTAAATGAAGATAAAGCATTTCCAATTCTTCTTTAAAAAATCAGTCATAGACTCCAATTAAATGTTGCATAAATCAGTGTTGAAAATGTGCAGTCTTGGCAATATAATTAGAGGCTATAAAAAATATTGGTGGCTACCAAAAAATGTGGCAGGGTAAAGTTGTCATTTCTAACTATAGGAACAATGAAAATAGTTAAAGTAGATGTCAATGCTATTGGAGTACATTAATGGAAGTTGCAAGAGCTATTGGTAATAAAAATTGAATTGGTTGAGGGATATAGTAGACAAACAATAAGACTATTTACGTATCAAAGAAAGCAATTGTAATCAATTAGAAGCTTAGATTGGTTACTCTTAGCATATCAAAAAATTGAAAAAGATTAGAGTTTTTGAATCAGTTTGTTTAAATTTTAATTTTGACTGGCTGGCAATGGTATCGGGAAAATTCACTTTTAGCAAGCAATAATTCACCGCTAACAATTCACCATGGGCTATGACAAATTCATCTCAAGGAAAATTCACCACCAACAATTTACCACCATGGAAAATCAATCACATTAACATTTTTTAATATATATTTCCAAAACTTTGAATTATTTTTTTGCAAAAGAATAATTTGATTTATGATAATAAAAATGCAGTGATTCATTTTGCAAAAAAGTAATTCAAAGTTTTGGAAATATATATTAAAAAATGTTAATGTGATTTATTTTTTCGCCACTGTGAATTGCTAGTGGTGATTTTCCTTGAGGTGAATTTTCCAGTGGTGAGCCACTGTCAATATCAATTTAATGCAATGCATAAATAATCCACCTGTATGAAGAGAAGATGCAAGATATAATTTGGTTATATAATAATTATATATTGAATTTAAATATTTTTTTTTTCACATAATATATATTGTGATTTTTGGGGTGATTTGAAGGCACCTTAATCTAGTTGATATGTATACAATTATTGGTTTTTATGCTCAAAACAACTTGAGAATACTATGATAGATAAATAGATTAGAAAATAAGTTAAACAAATTACATGTCCATTCAATAAAGAGTGTCACAACTCAATATACACTTTTGATTAAAGAAGCAAATATTTCCAAGGAAAAGATAGAGGTGTTTCAAGCTTATGTGCAATTCCTCATTTTTCTTTTTTCTTAGAGACTTTTTAAATTTTGTTCAAGCATAAACAACATTTGTAAATGAAAAAAAAAAAGTACCACAAGAAAATTCCAAGTGGTGTATAGGTAAAATTTTTCATAGAATGAGCAGCCGTGACTATAAGTAGACTAACAAAATAGAGAGGAACTTGGGAATTACTGACTAATATTAGAACACTAAATATTCTTGCTGCTTGTACCTCATACAACTTAAGTAAAAAGAAGACATCTAAGATTTTAATCAAATTAGACATAGTGAACAAGGAGGCCATTAGATCTCATTCCTGCAAGAATTTTCTGTCGAAATCCAAGTTTCTTTATAGTAAATCCTTGTTCCTTTCATTTTTGTGTTGTTTTCTCTTGTTTCTTTAAGTAGTTAAATAATATTTCAATCCTTCTTTGTGGATTATTCTTAGTTCCTTGGTGGAAAAAAGTTTGAGTTCTTAACACAATCAGTAATGACAATTTTAAGTACATAGACCAATATCCGAGGAAACAATGTCAAAAGGGAAATTTGTGTATCACTATATGTTCTTTGATATTAAATGAATCATTTACTCATATTTGCAATAACTAAATCTGAAATCCTCATCTTCGTCTTGAATTTCAATTATTAGGGAGACATCTTCTAATAGCATGCCTTGTCATTCTCAATCAATTAATCATTAAAGGCTAATGAAACAAACCCAAATTAGTGACCATTCTCATACATCTACCCTTGGTCTCCAAGGATCTTGAAGTGAAGCAATGAGCATTGTTAAGGGAATTATATAATGTATAGTTACAAAAATCCTATACATTTTTCTTCTTATAAGTTATTCTCTCAAATAATTAATTGTAAAGATGATGTTTTCTACAACAAGATCCCTAGTTCAAACTGACACCTTGACATGGGTAAATAGAACCTACATACAAATTGTTAAAAGGCCCCATTGTAGAGAGAGTTACCTAAGAGTTTGATTGTCTACATTTAATTTTTACAAAATTAAAACATCTCTAAGTTATTAAATATAATTTTTATAATAGCTTTTCTATTGCATCCTATTTAATGATATTTTATTGTAATCTACATGATGCAAAAGCATCCTAGGGATGCCATCGATACCAACCAAAAAAATATTTTATTATAATTTTTGAATTTTGTGGTTTAATCTTGTGTTTTCAAATGCAAGAGACAATTTGTACTCTTAAAATATTCAAATTAAATGTTCCCCCTCTCATTTGGACATTCAAATTTAGTTAGAATTTTTGGAGGGCCCATTTGCCACTTTTGACACCTAGCAAAAGCCCAAGAGTCACAACTTCTGATGAGGATTTTGGGATAGTAGACTATTTGCATGTTGCTTATTTAAATTACATATTTTACCTTGATTTGCATGCCAATGACCTTGAAATGGGCACTCATAAATGGAGTTAAATTTTGAAAAGAATCTTACAGGCCTCGTCTTAATTATATTAACTAGGTGGAGGTTACACTTGACTTCTTGACATGCATTGATTCATGGTTGAATGCCACCACAAATGGAGGTGGTTACTATAGAGGGGAGTTACTTGTTGAATCAAATGCTATTCTTGACCACCATGAAGAGAGGGAATCACATGAGGTGATGAAATTCGGAAGTTGCACTCTTAAGTTGACTAAAATCTTCAAGTTAGGCACCATGTTTTGATAAATTAGAAAAAAGATTGAACAAATTTGGGTTAGCTTTCCAATGCTTTTTCTTAAGGTTGAAGGTGGAAGAAGGCCTTGGAAGAGTGTATTTTCATGTTGGGAGCTCAAGGGTGAAGATTGACTCAAATTAATGTGATAGTTGCATTTCTAAGTTGACACGTTTTCCCTGACAACTTGTGCATGTCTTAATTTTAGTTTAGGTGTTCTTGGATTTGTATGTCTATTTTGTTAAGGGAAATTGTCAAATTTTTCTTATAAATCTAATGTAATGGTTTAATTATGGAATGAAAATCCAAAGGTTTCTCTTATGTGTGCTTAGTCTTGTGAAGCTCAAATCAATACAAGGAGAAGAGTTAATTTATGTGATGTTTAAAAGATTGAACAAATTTGGGTTAGCTTTACAATGCTTTTTCTTAAGGTTGAAGGTGGGAGAAGGCTTTGGAAGAGTGTGTGTGTTGGGAGCTCAAATGTGAAGATTGAATCAAATTAATGTGATAGTTGCATGTCTAAATTGATTCATTTTGCCTATGACAACTTGTGTATGTCTTAATTTTCAGTTTAGGTGTTCTTGGATTTGTATGTCTATTTTGTCAAGGGAAATTGTCAAGTTTTTCTTATAAATCTAATGTGATGGTTTAATTGTGGAATGCAAATCCAAAGGTTTCTCTTACGTGTGCTTAGTCTTGTGAAGCTCAAATCAATACAAGGAGAAGAGTTAATTTATGTGATGTTTTTTTAATTTTTATCAGTCTTGTAGAGTTTGAAAAGGTGAGTAAAACCTATGGTATATTAATAATATCAAGCTTGGAAATCTCATTTAGATTTGGTCCAAATTGTGGCTTAATTGAGTGTGGTTTGACTGAATTGTTTGGGTTTTTTCCTTCCTTATGTTTAAGTGTTTAATAATGTTTTACAAAATAGTTCTTTATCATGATTTAGAGCCCATTATAAGGGTATTTGGAACTGATGTGAGATCTTGCTACAACGAAAAGACCTTCATTCATTTGGCTCCCTAACCTTGACTGCTTAACTATACTTAACCTAAGTTATTGGGTTCTTGTGTTTGGGGTCTCCAACTCATGTCGAGAGTGGGAGTGGTGATGAGAGTTCCTTGGGAGTGATTGGGATGCTCCCTAGCCACTCTTGGGCTCTCCCTAGTGCTCTCAAGAGCTCCTCGACACTCTTGTAGGCATGCAAATAGCAAAAGCCACCTAGTTAAAAAAACACTTTGTTAAATACAAAAATTAAAATGAAACCCTAAAAATTTTCCTAAACTCAAAACTCGCGGGGGGCGTGTTAAGGGCAGCGGCCGTATGGCAAAGGAAAAGGTGTTGGCTACGAGATTCTGGTATGGGAGGCTGCTGACTGGTGGGTTTATCCCGGTTGCCAATGCCATTTCAGTGAAGTTGAAGGATGAGACAATAGAGGAAATAGATGAGAATATTTCTGAGCTCTCTGCTCGTGGGGTGATTTGTAGGTTTAGGGGTTTTTGGCCTAGCCTCCCTCAACTACATTCTTGGATCTCCAATGAATGGGAGCCTCTAATTTTTGGTAAAGTTCATATTTTGCCCATGGCTAAGGGGTTTTTTGTAGCTAAGTTTGACAATGCTCAAGACAAAAATATAATTATATGTGACAATTTTTTTAGCTGGGAGGACAAATATTTGTTGATGATTAAGCCTTGGCATTTAGATTTCAACCCTGCTTCTGAAACTTTCAACAAGATCTTGATTTGGGTGCAGTTTCCTAATCTTCCTCTCCACCTTTGGATTGACCCTTTTCTGGAGGAAGTGGGAGATGCCCTTGGTAATTTTTTGTTGGTGGATGATGAATCATCTGAATTTTTTCATTCCACCTTTGCTTGCATACTGGTTGAAATAGACGTTTCAAAAGGGTTGCTTGCTGAGGTTTTACTTAAATCCTCTAAGGGTTCTTGGGTCCAAGCTTTGGATTATGAAGGGATTCCCTTCCGGTGTAGAAGATGTTTTAAAACAGGTCATGCTGCTGTACAATGCAGATTCGAGAAAAAAGCTATGACTGATACATGGTGGAAAGGAATTTCTCAACAACATTATACGGTTGAGAAGAAATCTGAACAACACAAGAGTTTTTCTGAGGTAGTTGCTTCGGATTTTCAGGGTCTTGGGGCATCCCCATGGATGTCTCAAATGGTGGGGCTGCTGAGGCTTCCCCTATTGAGCGAGATAATCTTAGGTTGTCATTTCTGGTGGCTCTTTAGATAAGTCTATGTCTGCACGAAGGAATAGTGATGAAGTCTCTGAGACAAAGTGTCTAGGCATCCATCTTCAGGAAAATTGTGGGCTGGCCTGGCATGATAAGGCAACGCGTGTGGAAGAAGGCTGGATTACTGTTAAGGGAAAGAAAAAATCCTCTAGGCCTTCTTTTGACATGACTCTCTATTCCCACAAGAGTAGTTCTAAATGTAAATCTTGACGGTTCTTGTTTGGGGGATGGTTTTTGGCTAGCTGCAGGCTGTTCTTTCTGCAGCTTTGTTTTTGGTTGTAAAGGGTTTCGGGTCCCTTCAAAACCTGTTTTTACCTGAATCAAAAACAAACAAAACAACATTTCACAAAAAAACACACCCTTGCTAAACCATTTTTGCGTTTTGAAAGGCAACTAATTTTTTCAAAGGAGAATGATCATAAAGTGCCAAAAGGGTGAATATAGCTTGCACAAAGGAGATCTAGTCATCTAAGGTAAGTATTTTAACTGATTATTTTAGTTTTTTAACAAAAAATTTTAAGTTCTTGATGAAATTCTTCAATTTAAAAAAAAAAAGATTGGAAAAAATAAACAAATTTTAAGATTTTTTGTAATATATTGTGGGGTTGTATAGAGTATATAAATTTAAAATTTCATAATTTTTTATAACAAATTGCAATCTATTTGGAATGACTACTAATTCAAGTTCAATGGGCATTGGGACAAACAAATAATTTAAATATGATCAAGCATCTCTTATATGGAAATATGTTACGATACTTGATTAACTTCCTTGAGGTGGGACTATTTTTTGGAATTGTAATGAGTGGAATTCAATTTAAGAGCTCATAGTCAAGTGAAAGCTCACTTAAGTGTTATAAGCGGGCATGAAACTAGAATATGTGAAGAGAAAAATAAGAAGGGGTTGCCAAAAGAAAACAAATTATGATATTCTTTAAAGAACAAGAAGAAATTGATGTTGTGAGTGAGAAAAAATAAAATGTCACCATTTTGCAAGAAAAACATCAATGAAGATAACTACAAATTCAATAATGGTCTCCCAACATCCTTTCCTGGAGATGCCCTTTATCTAAGAAGATCCCTCTCCTTCTTCCCATAAAAGAAGCCCATTGCTTAAGGCGTTTCCAAATGAAACAAGCGACATTATAGAGAAAAAAATGCACATTGCATTTATGCCAATGATCTTGCTTTCAACTTGGTGAGATCACCATATTGGTGAGAAATGGTGATGACAATCAATAATGAACCTCTTGGTTTCATAGGTCCTAGGTATGAACCTTTAATTATATTATCGCAATGTCCTTTAAAGGGGCAATGTTTTTTAAGGCGATTTATTCTAAGGGGAAAATCAAGGATGCAAACTTCATTTCTAAAATCCTCATTGAGTCCATAGAGATGGTAGATTCTAAAAATATTGTCCAAGTCATTATAGACAAATGTAAAAAACTGCAGGACAACAAGTGCTTTGGTTGAGGAAAGGCATGCACACATTTTTTGGACACCATGAACCGAAAACTCCCTTAACTTGGAGATGCAAACAATTGGCACTCAAATAAAATGAATGAAAGCTATATACATTGAAGGTGAGGAGATCCAAATGTTTGTGACAAACCATCATGTCCCAAGGCATTTTCAAAACTTTCTTGAATTTGAAATTGTTGAAGGTAAACTTAATTTAATTATATTTTTTTGTTAAAAATTTGATTTATAACATGTTTACTTATATTTTAACGTGTTATTAACTTATTTTGTACACAACATTAGGTTGATGAGACAACGATTCACATCACTGTAAAGTGCTACAATCTCACATACTAAAAATAGTAACCCAAAAAACAATGCTTATTCCAAATAAGGAAAGTGAAGCATTTTATTATTTAAAATATCCATAATTTCACAATAGCAAGTTTTTCAATAATGAAGTACAAATTTCATACACTAAAGAGTGTTGCATTTCTTTTATATACACCAAAAAGGGTGTTACATCTATTTCAATGTTATAAGTAAAGATTTTGCATCAATACATCAATTACATCCATGAAGATAAATTTACATTTTATAGATTGGCTAAGCAAGCCATACAAGAATATTACAATGAAATATATTCATAATGAATCATATAGCATATGAATCTTTGTCCTCAATCGCCATGACTCCAATGGTTTTCTACAAGCCGAGGCCAAGAGTGAGGTTAAGGCACTTTTTCCACCCAACCACGGAGTACTGGACTTCCACGGGTTTCTTCCTATAATGAAGAAAGCACCGACCCTACATGAGGAGCCTAGAAACCTATAACGGTAAAGGCAAGATGGAATCTCTCGATGCGTGCTTGATGCCTATATGCATTCCTAAACTAGAATAACATAAATCTTGCATACAGGATGTGGTAGAGATAGATATAACATAAAATCTAGGATTTTTAAAAACCACTTATTTCAATGGTATAGTAGCTCGACCAAGCAATAAACAAGTGGTAATTTAGAAAAAGTAAACTACCATATCTGGGAGCCCACATTCGGCATCCTGTCCCCGAAGTAATTCCATAGAAAGCATAAATATGGCATCTCATAAGTTGTTTTAAAAGTTTCAAGAATTCACTAATCAATGAGTTCTTTTAAAAATACATTTTTACTCCAAGTTCGTTAGAAGAAAATCATTCTTTCCAGTCAGTGGTTAATATTTTTTTCTAACAACCAACAATTTACTTAATCAATCAGGTTACTTGCATTCCTAGTTTACTCATTTCAGGTGTCGATGTATCCTATAGTTACATTCCAAGTGAAAATTGTAATTATATATATATATATATATCACATGTCTTTTACCTATTTCACTATTTGAATATTAACTAGTATTCAAACACAACTTATTCACTATTACAATCATACAAAAAATCGTTTTATGCTGATAATAATAACCTAGATATTGCAATTACAACAGTAAGAAGATTTATATATTTTATTCCACAGATACAGTGAAAATTACAACTAAACAGTGACAATTTACACAACCGTGGCTATCCAAGGAAGTCTGTTATACAACAGATATTTCGAAGTATATGTATATATATATATAATACACGAAGACTGTGTGAATGGTATGCAACAAATAACAACAAATTTTAATAGCAGGCTAGTTTAAATCTTTACCCAAACCAAAAACTAGTATTCAGATATATTACATGCGTTACATTGAGGCGTGACTTGTCCCATGGGCATGGTAGCTAATGACAACAACAATTCATAAAAAGTTGAAGGTAAGGAGAAGGCATGCAATAAATAACGCTAAAAAAAAAGGGATAAAAGCAACGCCTTACAAAGGCAAAAAATCATAAAAATTAGAAACATATACAGGCAAATCACATGCAAAACAATTTTGATGGAAGAAAATGGAGACTCTTAAGAGAAAGATAACTCATAGGTAGAGTCTGCACATTAGATGTTTTCATGATATTTTGCATGTTACGTAGGCATATTTATTTGAAAGTTGTAATAACTTGCATGCAATCATGAGTAGGAAGTTTAAACCCACGACCCACAAAAAAATCCTCTCTACTCGTGCTAAATGGAAGCTCGGGAATAAGAAAACGTGCAATCACCAGGCATATAGGAAATTTCAATAGATAACATGCTTACTCTGCCTTATTGTTCATGATTTTAATAGAAGAAATAGCCCGGGAGCCGCTTGGCTGAATACCTTAAGGAGAATGGTCTCATAGGATGCCATGATTATAAGATAGTCACGTACGCTGATCGCTGAGTTTATAAACTTCCATGCAAATGGAATTCCAATTGACATGTATAACATGTAATTTATATATATGTATAATTCTCGATATCATTATTTATATATATATACAGTATAACAACAGTATAATATCAAATACACACAATAGTAACCAGTTTACAATAATATAGATAATGCTGTTAAATTCCTCCGTTTAACATAAGTAAACTAATGGAAAATCAATTTACAATAAATATCATGTAGATAGATTATTCCAGTTCTCCAACTACATCAAAATGGATTAAATAGAAATGGAACCTGGTGATTTCGTCTTTCAGAACTCTTGAAACTGGTTTGGCTCTTTATCTTTTCCTCGATCTCCTTTCCCTCTTTTGCTTCCTTGCTAAATCCCCATCTTCTCTTCTCTATTCTTATTTTTCAGATTGAAAGTTGTGTAAAAATTCTTGTGTGTGAGAATGAGGGTTTATTCTCTTTTATTATTTTCTTTCTTTTTTTTTCTATTTTTATTTTGCTTTGTTTTTGTGTTTTATTTTCTAAGTTTAAGCCATTTTTCTATTTTTCTATTGTTTTCTTTCTCATTGTTTTGTTTTCTAAATCTTGTTTTCTTTTCCATGATTTTTTTGAGCTTATTCGATAAAACTAATATTTAATAACAATCATGATTTATTAGTTTGCATCACAATTATCAACAAAACAATAAATAATAATAATTTTATTCTTCAAATAAAATTAAGAAAAAAATAAATTAAAACTATTTCTTCTATATTTTCCATGAGCATTTAATTTTAGCCACCAATTAATTAAATAACCAACTATAAAATAAAAAGCAATATAATATGATTAATTAATGCAACTATATGATTTCTAAGTGTGTGTGTGACAGAGACCACTCCATCCTAACCCTGCTAGGTAGCTAGCCTCCTCTACCTTAACCCCACCCTTGTCTTTGACAACCTGCAACTCATAAAAACTCAGGCACCCATCAATAGGTTGGTGTCCAAAAAATAAATCAAAGCAATATAATGTATCACTCCAAAATAACATTTTCTATATTGCATTATTTCAAAATAAAATAATATTCATTACATTTCATTTTTTCCAAAATAAAATAATCATTTACTTTTTCATCTTTCAAAATAACATAATATTTATTCTACCACACACAATTATCCATAAATTAGTTCCACATAAACTAAATTTAGGAAGCATCAAAGTTTTTAATGTGACATCACAATCATTTTGAGACAACTTGTGAAAGTGCAAAAAACATTGGGCACCATGGTCATTAGCTACCAATGGAGTATTTGGAAGCAATCAAATTCAAAGGGCCCAAAAGGTCAAGTCATTGATCCTAAATGATGATTGGTGAGTTCATGTGGACTATGTCTTGAGTTTCATTGAGCCTTTCATGATGTAAGCAAGGTGGTGATATCTCTCTTTCCAACTCAAAATGGCCTAATTCAATCAAAGCGAACTTGCCCTTGAACAAAAACACCCAACTATCCTTGAATACACAACTAGAGGCTTGTAGCCCTCAAAACGCAACTTAAGAAGATATGTTTGAGAGAAATCCATACAAAGGCCTGACAAACACCAATTTAGACTTCCAACATAATCCAACACAACTTCCCAAAAGGATATAAGTGACTTCTTTGTGACAACATGGAGATCCAATACACTACCCCTGTTTTAGGCTACTAAATTAGCCCTAATTTCCAAAGGAAGTACTTCCTAAACTCTTGTCCAACACCCAAACTCTATTGACATACTTTAATTGTGTTCCAAAACCATAGATTCCACTACTACTTCCCAGATTCATGACCTTTATAACGCTAATCCATGAAACCCTCTATTTACAAGCACAATACCTAGGGTTTATTCAATCTCACAACTCCTGGGCTTACCCAACTCCTTCAATGCATCCAACACCTTGTACATACCCTGCACAAACTCACAAAACCATTACATAGATATTTCTTTCACTATTTTGTCAAAACCCTTCATTGACACACTAATTTCACATGGAAAAATTCATTTACCAGCCCTACGTGTCACAACCCCTATTTTCAATAAGTAATAATACTATTTTAAGTTCGTATTTTATTTTGCTTTATTAAATTAATTAGTAGTGAATAAAAAGTAAGGAAATAGAAGAATTAATACAATTATAGATTTCAGCTAACAAATAAATGATGATGTTTAGTAGTTAGAAATAAATGCTTTATTTGCAAATAAATGATGTTTCTTTATAATAATTGAAATACATATTTAAGTTGAAATTAAAATGGCACTTTCTTAAATATTTACTGAATAAATATTGTGCAAGAAATAAAAATTTATTTATTATCTTCAAGATTCAGTTTTTGGAGGAAACTGAAAAGAAAACTTTAAAAAGGAGGGAAAAGAATATTGAAAAGGGACAATAGTTTTTAAAAATATTTCTTGTTTTCTCTGGAGGAAATAACTGAATAATGGATACGAAGAACGGTGGAAAGAAGAGGGGTTTTCTTCCATAGTTTTGGAGGAAAGAGGAACGACTGGAAAGCATGGAAAGACTTCAATATCAGCTTCAGATAGTCACTTTCCAATATAAGGATTTAAGGTGAGTAGTGGAGGAACGGTGTCAATTACAAGGATTAAGGAACGAACCCAGGTATGCTATTTAAATACAATCGTATTAGCAACGTATTCTTCTGTGAAACTCTGTAATCTTATTGTCCTTTTGTGCACTTCTTTGAAAAATAGAGAAGTTTTGTATTAAAGTAAAATGTCAGGAGTAAAGCCAAAAAGATGCTTAACATGGTTAGTAACTCGGGCCAGTAAATTTTCTGTTAGTGATAACTGGGGTTCCTTTGATATGCCTTCTTTGGTTGTAAACAGCTGAAATGTATCCAAGCAAGTTTTTAGGAAGGAATCTTGGAACCATGCCTTTCTGATCAGTATTGCTCTCTTTCTCTTTTCGTGTAGCCTATCTTCTTTCTTGAACTGTTCATGTCGTTCAACTGTTTTATCTGACGCCTGTAGATGTGTATTCAATACAGAGGTTCCAAAGCTTGAATTAAGTCACCAATAGCTCAACCTAATGGCCTTGCACGCTTAGCTTGAACTTGATCAGTTGTTTGTCTCTAACCATCAGTCGTATGTTCGTCAGCAGGTTATGCCCTCCCTGAAACTTTGTCTGTAGATGTTTGGCTTATCTATCCTTGTAATAGATATATATATATATATATATATATATATATATATATATATATATATATATATATATATATATATATATATATATATTTGGCAGAAATGTCTATATATATATCTATATACATTTGTAATCATAATTATAGTAATACTATTTTTTTTCTTTAAGTCTTGACGCCTTTTGATTCGGTAATCCCCGAATGGGAAAAAAAAAAAAATGTGATTTAAATTACACCAGGAAGATTTATTTTAAAAATATTAGCGAAGGCCTAGCCTTCCCGTCGCGCACCCTCCATAGAGGGGGGTCGTGTTTATCAAACAAATTTACTATATCTTAACATTATCCCATTTACCTGGTATTTGACAGCTGCAACTCCCTTGATTGCCCTATATGTTTACTCCTTCAGATTTTGGTTTGTAGAAGCTTATCCTCAACCGAATCCTCAGCTTTATGATCTGTATGTTAATCGTATTCTTATAATTCTTACATGAAACAGTGAACTTTTATTGCGGATAATAATATTCTGTGAAAATGTAATTGTCCCTGATGAAATGAAAGCCCCTAGTCTGCACTAGAACGTTTGTTGTCTTTTCACTTTCTTGCAAAATTTCCGGAAACCACAGTTATCCCTATTTAGTAATTGGGTATGATCTGGGGACAATCCTTGTTGTTTCTTTGTTTTCTAATATAAAAAAAAAATCCATGTAAAGAAGCGGGATACATGATATCCAAAATTATTTTCTATACTGAGCTAGCCAGAATTTCAATCACTATATCTAAAAGAGTAGAGAACAACTTCTAATGTTTTTGGCCCTGATAAGAAACGTGCATCTGTTTCCTTGAATTCAAACCAAGTTTTGAAAGATTATTGATGCTATATGTAGAACATTGTTGCTGTTAGACTGGGCCTCTCTTGTATTTGCTGCGAAAAGAGCTTTTGCAATTTCACTAAAGGCGTAAAAGTATTAAAAAAATATACAATGTTTCTTGAATATTTCAAGTACAGTAATAAACTATTTATCAATAACATTATTTATTTGAAACTTAGCGGGTCTGCTGATTGTTTTAATATAGTCTTCTTCCCTTCAACGGTTCAGAAGCTAATCGCTTTGTCATTTCATTATTACTTCCTAATGGGTGAAATCTTCACCAATCCATTTAAGTTGGCTAGAATTTTAATGTAGTAAGCTTTTATTTGTTACCATTTTGTGACTGTGTTTAGCAGACTAAATAAAGGAAAGCCTATCGCAATCACCTCTTTTGTGCACTTTCCTTAACCACAAAATAAAATAAAGAAATGTACCTAAAGCTATCTTTTCTCTGCTTTTGGCGTGAGGAATTGGTACTTATAATTGTGTTATACGTGGTTTAAACTTTAAACCATCTCCCCCAAGTTTTCTTTATTTTAAAGCCTAAATATTTGAGAGTAAAATTACTTTTCATTGGATCTTTCTTAAGAGAAGTGCTTCTTAAGCTTAAATAAGGAATTAGAGGATAATATAGTATATGATGTTCTTTTCAATTTCTTTAGTTAGAGAATTTTTATAGTGTAAATTAAAGGTAGAGGGGGTAAGATGATATAGGATGTTTTTACTTTTTGTAGTTAAAGAATTCTTTATAGGGTAAATTAATATGTGAGGGGTAAATACTTTTATTGATATTGTTTTTAAAAGTGAACTTAGGAAGAATAAATATTTAATAAATAGTTAATAAAGTAAAGAAGTTAAATTAAGCTAAAAGAAAATATTAATTTATTTAATTTAAATATATATTTAATAATTTCTACTGAAGAAAAATACTCTACATTTGAGATTCATATAGGAGGACAAATTAAAGAATTGGTTATGAGAATTGTGATATTTTATGAAACTTGATCAATATATATGTATGTAAATCTATTGCAATTAAGCTATGCATATTAGGTATCATGCATCATTTTGGGGTTTTATAAAAACTAGATAAAAGGTAAATCATACCTCACCCTATTAAAGTTCAAGTTTAATGATAACATTCTTGTCATGTATCATGGTTTATCATGCACATACAAAGAACATAGGGACTCCCTCACTTAGTTGCTCTTGGGTTTTATATTTGCATAAGAATGTATACTTATATATATTCAATAGCTATACAAATAATCACATACATACACAGGCTATAACTTCTTAACTCTTGCATAGTAATATTCTCTTATTGATGAAAGTTCTATGAAACAATGAGTTTAGATGTAAGCATTCTTGTTGAAATTGCATAAGCATGTGTGCAATCTAGTAGGACTAGGGTTACTTCCACAAAGCTTTACGTGATTGGCTTATGGCTTTCAGCGTACTTGTATGATATTTGAGGTCAGCGTACTTGCATGATATTTGAGGGGTCCATCGAGGTAGAATGGTCTTATTTTCAAATACCTAGAAGCAACTCATGATAGTGTTGGCATTACCTTAATTTTATATGCAAGAATGATGCATTTGTGAAACTTGAAAATGTTGTTTGTAGACTTATGTAACTTATAAAAGAATCTTTCATATGCTTCTTGTTATGTGTGATGGTTTAGAAATATGTGATGAATGGTCATGTCAATGAGACATAATGAACAATGCCAGTGAGACAGAATGAACATTGTCAGTAAGGCATGTTGTAACCATTGAGTTTATGTAGCCATTAAGCCAGTGAGGCACTTGTACGAGTGGTTTTTTCATCCCTACGAGGTTTTTTCCACTCATGAAATCTCTGTGTTATGGATTCTTTGTTGGTGCATCTATGATCTTGTTTTTCCTTAATTTTGTAGTACAATATTGGATTTTACATGCATTGTTGAGATAATAATTTTGATGCAAGCCTACATGGCTAAATCTAATGAAAGCACAACCATGTTTTGCTATGTTGATGTATGTTGTTCGAATGTACTGATGAAAGTAATTTATTAATTCCCCTTATGATACATTTTTTTTAGTCTATCAAATTATATTAGGAACTAAATGAGCATGGTCAATGAATAAGTTTTTCGGACCTTTACACTACGACACCACCCAATTTCACACAACCCAACTCCTCTGCCTACCAAATCATGGAAACACTTAAAATAAAGAGTATTGGACCCATTCCATGAGAAACAATTGATACAGTAAGTGGAATGGGTTAGATTGACATTTTAAAAGACCTTCAACACTTAAAGATGTGATAATAGGGCAACAACAAAGATTTAAAGAGAACACACTCAAAACACAATGTTAGACCTTCAAATTGAAATCAAATGAAAGCCAATTCATGCTATTATAATGTACGACACCACCCAATTTCACACAACCCAACTCCTCTGCCTACCAAATCATGGAAACACTTAAAATAAAGAGTATTGGACCCATTCCATGAGAAACAATTGATACAGTAAGTGGAATGGGTTAGATTGACATTTTAAAAGACCTTCAACACTTAAAGATGTGATAACAGGGCAACAACAAATATTTAAAGAGAACACACTCAAAACACAATGTTAGACGTTCAAATTGAAATCAAATGAAAGCCAATTCATGCTATTATAATGTACAATGAATTTCAAAGCATTTGAAGCCTGTACAAGTCTGTACAGTAGAAGAAAAGTTCAAAAAACAAAGAATTTTGTAGAAAAGAATGTTGTATTTCTTAAGGATGCTTCAATACAAACTTCTTCAACCAATCTTCGAGCCTTGAAGAGGCTTTAAATACTTGTTCCCTCCAAAAATACCCAACAAAACGTTCATAACTGTCCTTCAAATTCTTATGTCCCTTCATATTCCTAATAAGTTACAATTTTACAATTTTTTGCCTTGACAAGCAATTACATATTTTTTTGCAACTTTTGACTCCTAAATACAAATGACTCAAAACACACTCAATTACATAATGAATGGTCTCAATAGACCTTATTTAATACTAATAGACCTCCTCTAATGTTAAAATACCCTATCACCACTACTTGACATTTTAACCTCTTGAAGCAAACTTCATCTGCTTGGGTGCTCCTGCACCATATCATGAGTATGATCAATTGATACAAATCGAACATGTTTGTGGAAAATATATGATAGCATTGACTCCATGATAGAAAAAATAATGAGCCTGAAGAAATATTTTCTTGAAGTGTAGAAAAAATCATTCATCACTATTGAAACAAGATGAACATACCATTGCATCTCCTTGTATATGCATTATCCACTAAATACTATAGCACATATGCTTTTTTTTCCAATGAGAATTACACCAAATAGATATAATGAAGTTGCTAATGGGTATAAGTTGGTATTCTAAAAAGTCTTCTCAAAATCCAAAAGTGAAGGATAATGTTAAGAAAGAGTTTGGCAAGTTCATCTCAAGACAAGATCATAGTATTTGTGCTCCTGAAGATCCATACAAAGATGTTCATACATGGTGGTACCTCCACGAGCAAGATTATTTTTTCCTCCAACCTTTTGCAATCAAGATTCTATCACAAATAAACATTTTTTATTTTTTAACATTCATAAACTTTAGTACTTACCATTTTTAATTATTAAGTTGTGTTGGTTTTCTCTCAAATTTCAATAACTTGCAAGTTCTTCAACTGAATGGAATTGGAGTACATGCTCCTTTATCCACTTAGTGAAGCATAATTGGTTGGCTGCAAAAAAACAAGACTTTGATTTATATTCATTCCAACTTGCATCTTCTATCACATACACAAGATGACTACGAAGAAAGGGAAACAAGGAATTAAAATATAGCCCTTGCGTATACCAACTAAGATGCATCTATTGTAGAGTTTGCTAGAGTTAATATAGATTTTGATGATGCTCTTTACACATGATGTACCTAGTGGGAGTGGCACTCCATTTGCTTGTGGTTCAAATGTTGTTGAATCAAATGATGACCATGATTTAGATCTTTTTGATGAAGATTGAAGACAATTATACAACTTTTTTATTGTATATATTTTAAATTTTGTAATTGTAATGATGTTCATTTGGATCATCCTAGACATATATGGTATATCAAAAAATATTGAAAATTTGAACTATCAATTGACATTTATCTTTATCATTATCATTGATTAATGATGAAGTATTATACTATCAAATGTATTTACAATTCTATATATTTTAAAATTTTCTGCATATATATATATATAATCATACCCAAACATATCATACCTAAGAAAAAACACTGTCGTCCCAATATATCAAACCCCCATACCCTACTCGATCTCATCCCAAAACCAACAACTTAACACTTAACTAATAAGTAATAAAATATTAATGACTATATACAATTCAAAGAAAAATGAAGAATCTTGTAAGACATTTGTTAATCAAATTTCCAAATTATAAAGCAATCTCAACCTTCATCATATAATAACAATCGAATCTAAAATGAGTCAAAGCAAATGGATTTTATTTTCTTGTAGATGTTAGATTTTCTAATCAAATTTATTGAAAAAGGCATGAACACCTTCAAACACTACTGGATTTGACACCATTTTCCGACGGGCGTTCGTCGGTCGTTCGACAAATCTCTGTCGGAAGAGCGACGCAATGGCGAAAATCTTTCCGTCGCAAAGCCGATGACAAATTAAACGTCGAAATAACGGCGAAGAATTGTCGATCGACGACATCGTGAAATACCTCGGGATTTTGTCAGAATATCGACAAAAACTTTGTTTATCCACCGACGAATTACACCAGAAGTTCATCGTCGGTTCGACGAAATGGGCAAGCAGTAGCGTGGAAACAATAGAGGACGTTCATCGAAATAGCGATGAAATACTCAAGTAGTAGCATCGAAAGAACACCAAAAGTTCGTTGAATGTGCGACGAAATAAGCAAGTAGTAGTGTTGGAACAACACCAAAAGTTCGTCGAATGTGCGACGAAATAGGCAAGTAGTAGCGTCGGAACAACACCAAAAGTTCGTCGACTTTGCGACGAAAATAGAAAGGAGTAGCGTTGGAAGAACACCAAAAGTTCGTCGAAAGTGTGACGAAATTAGCAAGGAATAGTGTCGGAAGAACATCAAAAGTTCGTTGAAAGTGCGACGAAATTAGTAAGGAATAGCGTCGGAAGAACACCAAAAGTTCGTTGAAAGTGTGAGGAAAAGGGCAAGTAGTAGCATCGAAACAATGCCAAAAGTTCATCGACTTTGTGGCGAAATTAGCAAGGAGTAGCGTCGGAAGAACACCAAAAGTTCGTCGAAAGTGCGACGAAATGGGCAGGGAGTAGCGTGGTAGCAACGCCGAAATATCGTCGGAAGGGCGACGAAATGGGTAGGGAGTTACGACGAAATCGTCGTTGCAGCTATAGCAACTTCGTCGAGCCTTTCTGTTGATTCGTCGGTAGTTGTCGTTGAAATTGCGACGAAGAAGCAAAATTTAAAAAAAAAATATATATATATTCATGGAAATGTACCATTGCGGAGACTGACGACTGATCATACATACAGACTGCATATTGGTTTGATGCTTCAAACGATGCATTTCTTATATTGAAAAGTGCATTACTTTATTGAGCTTCTCTTTGTTTTGAGTATAGTTTAATATTCTCTACTTAACAAGGCCAACCACGTGACGATGGAAGCTCATTTGACCCCCCCTCACATCACTCTCAATTCCCCATACCTAATCATATAAAATTAATCATTGATTCATCCATTTATAACATATAACATTAATTCATTCATCCATTAATAATATATAACATTCATTCATTCATCCATTAATAACATATAACATTCATTCATTAACATATAACATTCATTAATTAACATATTCACATTCATTCATTAACATATAATAATCATTCTTTCAGTTTTTACATATTATCAAAAATATGGTTGTCATGATATGATTACAATCACTTTTTTGTTTCTTTTTTGAAAGCTACATAAAGCCAAAGTGGAGTATCATTTTCTAAATCAATATCTATCCCCCCTTTAGTTGTTCTACCCTCTGCTTGTGATCTTAATGTACACGTAGTCGTCTGCTCATGACGTGGACGTCGCTTCAAGGGGGGATCTGCTGCAATAAGAAAGAAATGTTAAACTGATATGTTTTATTATTATTGTTACAAGTATTTCATTAATTAAAAGAACATTAGAGTGGTTCCCTTTACTTGATGGGTCCACATCATGTTCCTGAACTTTTATTATAGACTCATGCTCAACATGCTGAACACGCTTCTAAATCTTGATTCAGAGGTTGAAACACTTAAAGGTTACATTAATTAATACACCAATTGAAATTAAATATAGCTTAAGAGAACATGAGGGTGGTCCTCTTTACCTGCGATGTAGCCACATCATGTTCCTGATCTTCTCTAGCCCGATCATGCTCAACACGTTGATCACG